>JAGDQP010011458.1:0-15706 GCA_022664845.1 Lepisma saccharinum
GAGGAATAAATCAGGGGCATTTTCGGTAAATCAAAACCAAACAAGGATAATGCTTTCTATGAGGCCAAGTTGAAATAATGCTGTAAAAGTAAAATATTTTTCCTTGAGGAGAGGGAGGTGCGCCACTCGCACCCCCTATCTAGATCCGTCACTGATATGAAAGCAAGTCGTCGTTGCAGCTACAGTTTAATTATAGAACACCTGTCACTTGATATGCAGCTGGTGCACCTTTGTTCGATTCCCAGTCGTTGCTGCACTGCACTTTTCAGCCTTATATGCACAGGTCATTTGAGTAAATGAAATTGACGTATTGGTAAACGTTGTCTTCAATTCGATTCTATATTAATATTATCCTGTCTATCTATTCATTTACAGTGGCTTTTATTTAATCTTTTTGTATACCCGTTTCTGGTTAAACGTATGAGTAGCTGCTCATTCATTTCTGCCTGATCGTGGATAGTGCGAACGTCAATAATCCAGGGTGTCGCAAATTCGAATGGGCAAACCAGAAAAATATCGAACCAGCAACCTTGAAACATCGGGGTCGGCAACGGAATGTGTATTACTGCTTAATGAACTATAGGAGCTAGTGGAGATGGTCTTGTGTTGTCAAGGACGCATATTAGCAGAAGGCAGAAATTCTATAAAGAATATTGCAATATACTGCAATCATCTCATTAATAAATTAAATTATTTTAATAGAATGTGTGAAACGGTTCTAACGATATGAGCAATTATTAAGAATAGGCTTTGAATATTTTTAATTGTATATTTTGGACATATAGCGTAATATTAGTCACAAAATATTTTCGTATTTTTTTCTTTTTTTAAAAAAACTCAATATGAACGTAGGAATGATTTCTAAAGTATTGATTTAATATATTTTAAAATGTTTTAAAATTCTCTATACAGAAGGGAAATGTTTTGTGAATAATGGAAATATATGATTATAACATTAATTAAAAGTTATGCAAAATAACGTACTCATTTGCAAAAATAAATTATGAGCTCATATATATATATAGGCTAGGCTAGTCGGTAGCGCGCTCGACTTCAATGCGAGCGGTCTCGGGTTCAAATATTTCGGTGTTGACCCAGACAATTGGGGAGCTGCTGTGAATAAAAGACAGTGGCGATCACAGTGAGAGCTTCGGCTCTCCTCTCCCAACCCGTCTGGTCAGCGTGGGAGCAGTAGACCAACTCCTCCCTTCTGGGAGAGGCCTCATCCACTAGTGGATTGAATATGGCTGTGATTTATTATATATATAAAAGAGTTGCAATTATCTTTAAACATTTTCCAAGAAGGAAAACGTTTCGGAATAACTTAAATATTAATTTAATTGTTCCTATATCTTCCGTAATGGAGAAAAAACAAGCCATTATATAGTACTGAGGAACTTTTTGCTGGATAGCAAAGCTTGCTCCCCATATTGAACCTTGATATAAGGGTGACCGAGAGCTTAGCGTGCT
The DNA here is from genome assembly GCA_022664845.1 of Lepisma saccharinum. Lineage (NCBI taxonomy): Eukaryota > Metazoa > Arthropoda > Insecta > Zygentoma > Lepismatidae > Lepisma > Lepisma saccharinum. Next base: position 1,471 of record JAGDQP010011458.1, read on the forward strand.
CGCTTTCTTTGAGCGTGATCAGGGTTCAATTCCCGCGGCGGTCTATTGAGCGGAGTGGTTCGGAGTCCACTTTAACAAAAACTGTAGGTCCCATCCTCAGAAGCTCACCAACTTGTATAGAACATTAATATACTTAGGTGTTACTTTAGCCCCAAGAAAAAATCAACGTTTCAATAGACCACGATCGGATTTTCAAAGAGGCTAACAAGTCTGTAGCAAAGTTTACTCAGTATCACGAAAACAAGGAGGTAAGGAAGGGAAATGAAGAAAGAAAAATGATCGGTGGAATATTTACGTTTCGAATATTTCGTTCCATATTAAATAGAAGAAATATCAAAACCTGGTACCGGGCGGCCGTAGGTCAGTTGGTAGGCTTACCAGTCCGAAGGCCCTGGGAACGATCCTAGCGTCTGCCCATCCTAACTGAGATTTTCCTCACTCATACCAGGTAAACGCCTGGATGGTACCCACAAACTAGGTCCTGGCCGACTACCCTCCAACATCCTCTCCTCTGCCCTATCCCGAGCTGAGCCTGACTTGTAAGATGCATAAAGACCATGAATAAATTTTATTGAAATCCTGTTAGTAATAGAGATAAAAAAAAAATGGGAGGCAGCGGCGCTGAGTGACGAGAATCAAAGCATTAGGCTACAGGAAAATGTATTTGGACGTAATTTTACTCATGTGCAGAGACTACACTCACACCTAACACAAAATAATTATACAGCTCAAACAAAAAGTAATAGAACAATAGAATACATTGTTTGGCGTACCTAAAATGTTTGTGGATCAAAAGCAATGCAGCGATTCGTCAAATTTCTGGACATAACCTAAATCAACCTATTTTTAAATTATCAGACAGGCTGCCTAGATAATTATCACTCACGACATACTGTACACACACGCACAAACACGCTGACACATTAAAGCACACACAGGTAACGTCTGGAACTATAACTGTCATTCACAGCCCCACCAGAGGAAACAAACTAACGAATTTCAGCATCAAATGAGTCGAAAGTCGAGAAGAAAATAAATGGACCTACATTTTATTGTAGGGAAGTGGCATTAGAAGTCACTGGTCGGCATTATTAGACTATAGACTGCATATCTTATTAACATTTTCCGACACCCTGCTCATTTAGACATTGGGCCGGCGGTGTAGTGGAACAAACCCTACTAAATAACGCTAGGAAATAATAACCTCGGTTCTTTTACCAAAAACACGGCTGAGACAAAGAGAAACAACTGGTATTGGTGCAATAAAATACAATGGAAGAGAATCTCTATGAACGTTCCTGTTGTCACGGCGGGGCTGGGCAGTCTTCAGGAGTTTTTAGGAGATGTAGTAACAAGTAACTCATTGATACGTCTGAGATAAAAAAGAAAGAAAGAAGCAAAAATAAACCCATGACCATGAGGTTTTGCTTTGACCTTTCCGAAAAAAAAAAAAAACAATATTCACAATGTTTTGCTACTATTTAGACCCCGTAGCCTTATGCATGTGGGCTTACAGCTTTCCTTCCATTTCGTCCCCCCCCCCCGCCTTCTTCAGCCCTCTGGGTGCTATGTCAGTTTTCAAGTTCTCAATAACTGCACCATCTCTTTTATAATTTATAGTCACAGTGGCAAACAAGAATGGTTGAAATAGGAGATAGGACAGGGAAAGAAGGGAAAACAAACCATCTCTGTTACTCGGATTTTCAGCAACAACAACCATATATAGACCTCCTAAATTAGAAAAAAAAACATAAAAGACCTAGTGATATATCTGTACACCTAACAATATTGGTCGTAGTTTCACCAATTTCGCAGAAGCTAATTTCCCACCCAAACGTGGGCGTGCAAAGTAGTTGAAAAAACCAAGCCCTTCTGGAAATGCAATTAATATCTAAAGCTGAAATAAATAGTAGGAACTACAAAAATTGTTGTATAACAATGAAGTTTGTAGCCTGAAACATAACTGGCTCGCATATGTTCGTACTCTAAATTCATTTGGGTCGCGGTGGCTAAATTGGTAGAACACTAACCTCTGGCGCTAGGGGTCGTCGGATCGATCCCTGCTCATGCCATGTGGGCTTTGTGGTGGACAAACACCGTGTGAGTGGGTTTTCTCGGGATTCTTCCGTTTCCTCCTACTTTCTTCGTTCCACCAATTCATCTTATTATTCATCCGACCTGAGCCAAAGTTGCCTAAAGGCCTTAAAAATAAATTAAATTCTAAATTCGTTTTTGCCAACGAGGTAGTTGTGTGGTCTGAGGCGTTAGGCTAACGTCTTCAAGGTCGCAGGATCAGATCCCACCTAGGGCAGGGATGCTTATGGATTTTAACAATTATGGCATTCATTTAATCGTGACGGGCCGAAGTCAAAGTTACCAGAATGGTGCATGCAAGATAAAGTTCACTATAGTTTTCTAAATTCGTTTGTAAATAGACAAACCTGTTAACACCTCTGATTATGTCTGATAATGGATATTGTTTCTTTTTCTTAAACTGCTGTACGACTTGCCCGGTAAACAGAACAAATTTAACGTCTAGCAACAAATTTAGCAAACTTTATTGTGCGATGTTTTCTGATGTATGAATTAGGAAAATTCCGCATATCCGCTCGGCTCGCCTGGCCCGATACTATTTCGGAAAACGGGGCCAGCCCGGCCCAGCCAGAAAAGTGGGCTGGAACACAATTACTCACTTTTCGGGCTGGTCCATTTTGTATGTGGGCCTGAGCCGGAACGTACCAAATTCGGGCCCGATTGCAGGGATCTGGAAAAGAATGAGTGTTTCTTTTCGGAATGTACCAGGAGTATATTGTTCCCAGAGCTCACAAATATACTCCAGAAATGTTCTAATAATAAAAAGATTAATAATAGCATATGGAACCTAGTTTCAAATACCCTGGAGACTTTAAAAGTATCTTTGGAGCTGTACAATTATTCCCCGAAGAGATTTCTCTGAAAAGAAAGAAAGAAAAAACAAACTGGTCGTGCATAAAGATATATGGATGACATGACATTGCTTGTGAGAGCTTATGCAATCAGGAACTACGTATTGATAAGTTTAAATTCAGTTGACACAAAATTTAACTTTTATTCCGATCGATTTCGTAAAATATTTTTGTTAACCACGCAACAAAAATTGAAGTATTACGGACTACAACAGGATTTAGCCTGGCCCGGCCAGGCCTGTGAAAACATTTAGCCTGGCCCGGCCAGGCCGGGCCAGGGCCGAAATCCACCCCTGAGTTTACAGGTATTTGAGTATGGACGATTACAAAGATATCTTATTCTTTAGAGTGATCAGTTAGAGATTGTGGAAAATAGGATGACACCAGTTCCTTAGCAAACTGCGTGTCGGGAAGATGTACCAGTTCCTTGGCGAACTGCGTACAGGAGAATATCGAGGTAAGAGTACACACCAGTTCCTTGGCGAACTACGTGTGCGGATGACACCAATTCCTTAGCGAATTACGTGTCAGGTGGTTGTACCAGTTCCTTGGCGAACTACCTGTGCTGGATAGTACCAGTTTCTTAGCGAACTTCGTACCAGGATGTTCCAGTTTCTTAGCAAACTGCGAACGGTTGAAGGAGAGGAGCTGATCACCCGGGGGAAACGAGTGATGGCTCTTGCTCTGTGCAGGTCCTTGTTAAAGGTGAATGTAGGGGTGGTTCCTCTTGTTTCTCCTACTTGACTCCAGCTCCCTCTATCTTCTGTTATTTGCTCCATCTGGTGTTAGTTTGAGGAGTTGACCGTCGTCTGCTCCAATGTGTATGTATGACTTGTTTACTTACATAACCACATGTTTGTTCTATAAACATGTATGTTATTGTTTATACAATGTCCACGTGTTCGCTATACACGCTGGTCATTACGATATATTTCGATGCGCGTGGAGAAGGATGCTTCATGGCTTTATCTTTATAGCAGCAATCCTTCCATGGTCATGGCACTTATTAGTACAACACAGAGCAATTTATCGATTTCGCGGAATAAGCTATCCACATCATCAGGTATAATGGAAAGTAAGGTTAGGAAAAAGAGGACGTGTACGTTGATAGCGTGTTATGTGTTGTACTAATAAATGCTATGACCAATGGGAAAGGTTTGCTGCTATAAAGGTAAGGTCATAATTATAACTGGAATATAAAAGCTTTATTTTTCACGATATAACTTGTGAATTATAATGGTAATCATCACAACACAATAAAAGTTAACTTCATAAGATACTCCAGCAGCTTTAATGCAATATGCTTCGCCCGCACTACTTCCTATCTTGAACACGTGTGACAATATCAGTACCGGTAATAATTCTTTTCTTGTGAGGCCCATTTTCCACAATTTTGAAATGGATCGTTTATTTACTAGTAGGTTACTATCACTATAAGTGTAACGGAATCCAAAACGTATTGTTCCAACTAAAGCTACCATTGAATTCGTTTGACTACGCACACGTTTGATTACGTGCTTTTCCCAGATGCTGGTGTAACGGAAACTATTTTTGCAGCAATTTGATAATATAGCTTTTGTTTATTTTATGATATAGTTGAATGATGAATTGTTAAAATGACATCAATCAGTATCTTGGCCATGAGACTTAATTTTTACAATTAATTTCAGAATCAAAATAATTTTATAATTTTTCAGTTAGAACATCAATCTTAATGTGGAAAAGAAGCTGTTTTCTATGTTTTCTTTCACATCCAAGTTTAAGGTTAATATAAAGCAACCATCTCCAACAAAAGATGGCAGCACTATCTCCATATATGTCTAATATATTTTTTTTATCGTTGCACGAAATTTCGATATTGCTCCTATAGATTCAAGCCTAGAGAGTTCTAACTTTCAGGGAAGAAAAATCATGACGAATTCAAGAGTTCTATCAACGCATATTTCTATTTTTCTTTTTTGTTCATTGTTGAAAGAGCTTCATTTTTATAGAGTTTGATATTCACAACAACACTCAAGCGATTTCAACAATGAAGAAAACGGAAAATTAAAAATTGGCATTGATCGAACTTGAATTAGTTATGAACTTTTTTCTTCCCTGAAAGTTTGAACTCTCTAGGCTTGAATTTGTAGGAGGAGGATTGAAATTTCGTGCAACGATAAAATACATTAGACATATACGGAGATAGTGCTACTGTCTTTTGTTCGAGATCGTTGCTTTACAACCTTAAACAGCTTTTAACTTCAATTTTTCAAATGCTTATTCATTGAGACAGATGTCCTTGTAGCAATTTAGTTATTCAGTATTGAGTTAGAAACCTATCTAATAGTAAGTAAAGTCGTATCTCTGGTGTAAAATGGCTCTCAAACACATTGGAACTGATTCTACCAAATATGTGAGGTCCTTTACAAACAGCTGCTCGTTCACTTCTTTCTAACATATCCCAGATATGGATCGCAGTCCATTCGACTTTTGTCGGTTTGGTGAGTTGACAAGCAAAGTCAGTGTGGAGAATTCAGTGTCATGTGTGTCTATGACAAGGCTACACGATCAGATAGCGTGGCGCATTACTCTGCTTAAATACTACCTACTTATGTGGTTAGACAGCTGAAATGAAGGGGATGCAGGCGATTAATACTATCTCCTGGCAGCAGAAATCTTCGATAGATTGTGGCACGATCGGTAGAGGACCAAGAGGTTTATGCAAATGCTCGCTTGGTTTATTATATAGCGTGGCGAAGACCAATGGAAGCTGCCTAGACGTCTCGGTGTTTACGCCTTATACAAATCCATCCGTCTGCATAATATAGGAATGTCAAATTCATATCTTGATCACTTCCTCATTGTACACGTGAACTGACCTGAATGAGACTTCCAACACACCAGATTGATATTCAGTTGCGATGAGTTATCGCTAGATAGCGTTGTCTGAATGTGGTGGGAGAAGAACAAACTACCTTCGATATTTCTAATGCTAATTCAGTTTATTATTATTTTTCTACTTCATTATACAAATAAGGTGTAATACTCTTACCTTGCAATATGCTCCAGCAGCAGCACAAGCGTCTTTGACATACTGTGATGCTAGATGCCATGATGGAGGCCCGTCGTTTGTAAGGATTCCAACACCAACACAGGCAGCATTTATAATGCCCAGGTCTTTAGACTAAAACAGAAACGAGAATGGATTTACTGTACACAAGGCAGTAATAAACTATGGCAAATTTGTGGATGAGCATGATGCATGAGGAGACTAATCGATAAAAATATTAGAGTATTACCAAAACGTATTTGGTCACCTATCTGAAAATTTCGGCTGAGGTCCTTGATTTGTTATAACCAGATGACGCCACCTCTTGTTACTATAAGAGCAGCCACCCTCTACGACATGCTCTGAACTAGGTTGTGGAGACGTCCTCTAGAATGTGCCACCATTCCTCTTGCAAAATTCAGACGGGTGGTAAATGGAAGTTCACCGCTTCTCCTGAGACTTCTCCCGCCAGTTCAACACGTCCCAAAGGTATGTGGGATTGAGGTCGGGTTGTAAGCAAGCCAATCCAAGCGTTGAACATACCACTGCATAGCAACAGCAGCAACTGGCATTGTCTTCTTGGAAGTAACAGGGTTCCAATCTATAAATATCTCATAATGATGTAGGTATATCATTATCTAGAATTTTACAGTATGACTGAGTTTATGCTGCCACGAACAACCAACGTGACCCCCAGAAACGTATTTAGGGGGTGGGTCCAGGGTCACAAAAAACTAAGAGTTTTATGGAAATATAGTATAACTTGGGGCGTAATTATATATGTTTAATACACATTTCATGCCTAGACACACCTTGGACCTCCAGAAGCCCTTGGACCCCTCCCAAAACCAAATTCTTGGTACTTGCCTGGTGGCCCCAACGGTGCACCATTATTTTACCATCAACAAATTTCTTGGTGAGCCTTTTAGTGAAACATCCTTACACCATAATGCTATTATCACTAAATTTGTTAGTGAGCACTATACTCTCCGGTAGAAAGCGTTCCCCGGGTGGCTGCTACACATACATGCCAATCTGGACGAATGCAACAGTTGATAGAGCCATGTTTAACTTAGGTGCTATTACCCTGCCAGGAAACCCACTGAGGTGATATCCCGCAGTTATATCTTATCGAAGTCCGACAGCTATGAATCCTTTGGACCATACCATACCTTTTACACAGCAGAAGATGTGAAGTTCTTCCATAACTTGTGCTACATCTAGGGCCTATGATAAAGTCCTTCCATAAAACAAAACCATGACTACAGCAAAAGTAATCGGATTTTTCTTGTAATTGCATACTATTAAATATATTTTCTCATGTACTGCATTTACCCTACTTTGAAACAACAAGGAACCTTGGAACACACACTGTTGTTTCATCGAAACAAAACCTACACTGACATTTAATACATTTTCAATACAGAACAAATAGCACGGGTTCCGGTTCAATTCTAAAGTGAAATTTTAAAACAAGAAATATTTCCAGTTCATCTTTAAACCATTTACCATGATCACTTAAATGGAATACAATTAAAATACTGTTACACTTTAGTATTCACATACACCATAATACACTAGATTATAGTGACGTATATTCGTACAGCATGTTAGTTCTCAACCTTCATATGTCTTCCTGACACGGTTCACTAACTTGCTTACTGAGATTGAATAATACAATCGAGAAATTTCTTCTAGAAGACAATCTAGTCTAAATTACTGTATCACCAGATCATCCTAGAGCAAGTATACGTCCGCCCTTTTAAAAATCTCTTCTATAATACGACCCAGTCTGATTTAACACCAATTCATCCTAGACTAAGAATATGTCCGTCCTGAAGTTCTCCCTGTTCGCCTAGTCTCCCTCCCTTTTCTCTTCAGATTATCAATGGTATAGTACAGTAAGCAACCTCTAATGAACATGAACCATGTTTTTTATTTCCAAGAGCTAGAAAGCTGTATATATTTACAAAATAACGATGAATTTCTGTTCTTCGCTTTCCTATATCTTTCGTACTAGCCTGTATACTTCGAGAATCCCTTTTCCACTGCACCATCTGCAGTAGTAGTTGAGAAAATAAAAACCATGGGGGAGTATCTATAGTGTACCCCGCACTTGAGCAACAGCCACACCTATTATAATCAAGGAACGTAGTTCACGTGGTGTATACGATTCGAACTATCCTACAGTGCCAAGCAATTATCAATACATTAACGAAAGTGTTCATAGTTATAATTTAATGTTGACTTCTTACAACCAATGGCTACCTCCATCTATAAATTACTCAACATCACGTATCTTCCAAATACTACATTTATACGTCCAATTTATCAATATTTACATGGTGGCGATACCTTTAGGTCCCTTGGACCATACCATACATTTTATACACCAGAAGATGGAAGTGTGCTTCCATAACTCACTTGTACAACTATATAATTTATCTTTCCACAGAACAAAACCATGACAGCAGCAAAAATAATCGGATCTTGCTGTTCTAATACTTAGCTAACTAACTAACTCTATGGTTTACAGAACTCGCACGTTCATCGCCACAATAACAAGCGTTCACACTAGAACTCTATCCTGGGCAACATCAAACAAGTTTTCATCACGAACACCTACTTCTCGAAGACCCCTTCTAAGACCCCAGCGACGTCTCGGACTTCCCAACGATCTCTTTCCCCCCGGCTTTCCAACCAAGATAGAATATATACGGTAAGCTTCGTTTCTCCTCCAACCGAACTACAAGGTCTGCCCATCTTAGTCGCCGCGATTTCGTTATTTTTACATCTGGTGAATCGTACAGTCCCTGGAGTTCTTCGTTACGCTGTCTTCTCATTCTCTAGTCATTCGAATCGCAGTGATTCAATGGTTAGAGTGCTCACCTCTCGTGCCATGTGGGCTTTGTGGTGGACAAACACCGTGTACGTGGGTTTTCTCGGGGTTCTCCCATTTCTTTATTCCACCAATCATTCTATCATCATCCATCCTGCTAGAACTAAAGTTGCCTAAAGGCCTGAAAAATTAAGTTCAAATTCCAGTTATCTCGTCCCATTTCAGACCGTATATCCTTTTCAAGAACTTATTTTCAAACACACGTAATTTATGTTCATCTGCTAATGACGTACTGCAATTTTCGCAGCCGTAAAATATTGCCGAAAGAATAACCACATTCTGTATATTTTCAAGTTCAGTGTTCTTGATATTAATCGCGATGTTAGGAATTTGTGAACTGAATATAAACATGCGTTGCCCGATACTAAACGACTTTTAATTTCTTCCATGACTTCCTTTTTGGTTTTTACATTTGCTCCCAAGTATTTAAATTTGTTTACTTTCTCTATGCTCTCATTCTTAATTGTTATGTATATAATTCCTTCATTCTCTGTGTTTCGTCTTGTTATCACGTGTTTTATTTTCTCTAAATTGACCGTAGACCTATTTCATCGCACGCTTTTACTAAGACATCGGTATTACTTTGCAGTTCATTTATGTCGTCCCCTATTAAATCTACATCACCTGCGTATACGAGCGTACTATTAAATATATTTTCCCATCTATTGCAATTGTAAACTAACCTAGACGACAATGCCAATTTGTTCCAGTTTAATTAATCTTTATTGTACATTTGCAGATTTATCTGGTGTACAAATGATCTCTTAATATGGTACTGAGCATCAAAGAGGAATGCAAGTTTAGGACTGAACTAGAGAGTGACGGATATGATGGTATAGATCAGTGCAATATTCGTACTCCAAAAGTACTGTTTCGATATAGTCTTGTTCCAAGAAATATCTGAGATGCGAGCTTACCTGAAAAAATGGTAGGTAACTGTCCAGCGCATTGTCAATCAACGTACTACGAGAGTATGAAAGAACTGTATCTATGGGTACTTTGCTTCTTTCAATTACTTCTTTTAGGACTGAAATTGGATATCCTGTAACTCCAATATAACGTGCTTTACCAGCTTTAACAACAGATTGTAAAGCAGGAAGGGTTTCGTTTACAATTATGTCAATGTTTGGTGCAAATTCGACGTCGTGAACCTGAAACGAATGGAATCGGCTATTAATATGTTTAACTTTATTAACCCTTATCGTAAGAACAGCATATATGCACGTTGAGATCAGTTATAAAGTAACGTGTTTCAGCGCTGGTTGATAGGAATATAACTCAAAATAATCCAATGCTTTCTGTCTCGAATCGAGTATTTCTGTATGGTACCTACCTAGTTCCTTGTTGCGCTCTCTTAGGACTTTAAAACTGTCCGGATCTACGTTGAAATGATGTAACAAATATCTGAAAACATCATGAGGGATACTATGCCACACAGATATGATAGCTTGTTGCAGTTCACTTAGCTGGTGGGTGCTCGACTAGTTCATTTCATCTCATGCCATAGGTTCCCGATTGGATTGAGGTCAGGGGAACGGAGTGGTCACTTGTGTAAGCGAGTTATGATTCTGGAACCATCTTGTGATGATACTAGAACTATGACACTGTGTATTATCGTCTTGGAAGTAGCTTGTATCCTATTCGTAGCTCCAGTTGCATGGAGTGGATGTGCTCACTAAATATCTCTGGCAATCCAATGCCCATCTGAAGGTTCTAATTCAGCCGAGCAGAAAAGTTACACACCACTACACTTCCACCATGATCCTGTTCCTACATCTCCTGATAGTTTAGTTCCATGGAAGCACCCGTTTGCTACAGATTAACCATACACAGACCAGCAACTTCGTGCTTTATTGGAAATACGAAGAAGACGATTTGCTATGCTGGTCGCCTATAGCCATATGCTGAAGAATCTGTATTACCACAAAGTTGGTAGATGCGTAAACCTGTACGAGAGGCGTTTTTCTTGAGGTGGCAATGCTGTTGGAATTCGCTCGTCTCTTGTTCTGTGACAAATGAACTGTTTTTTTCTGGAGTATTCTGTGAATATGTTGATTGCATATTAGTACTCTGTGTTAATGAATTTGATGATGTGAAAGTGGTACTTTCCACTTCCCTAACTAATGTTAACTCACCAGTAACAGCTATATTCATAAAGTTTCAAGTTAATAGAGAAATAAGCGCCTTGCAAATTCACAATGGATTGCAGGAGACTTGTGGTGAGTCACCTTTACCGTATCGCACCGTTGCTAGATGGTCAAGGGCATTTCAAAGGGGTCGTGAATCAGTCACCAAAAAACACGGCGAAGGATACTCTTGTACCGCAACGGATAATCATCACTTGAATACACTTCGCACGTTGCTGGAAAATGACTGCCGACACTCCCTTCTATTCACCCGATATGAGTTTGCGTAACTACGATTTCTTTCCAAAAATGAAAGGTCCACTACCAGGTGGCATCCCCAGCACCATTTCTACCGTAGAGCGCTCTCTTCGCACACATTACAAAATAGTGCCCTCAGCAGGGAGATATTACATCAAGGAATTATAACAATTTCCCGCACAGTCACTTTCTTTTTATACATATGCCAGATACGTTACCACTTCAAAGAAAAACAACCTCGTAGATAGAAAACTTCACGATTGATGGATTCGATTTCGTGGATTACTCAGTTCGTAGCAGTTTGTCTAGAGAAGTACAGAAAATTCCCATTTGCTTTACAGATCCCTTACTTTTCGTGAATATTCGAAATAAATAGTTTTTAATTGATTTTGTTATCAACCATTTAAGGTAGCTTGTGATCTTTAAAATCTCATGATTTAAGCATAGCATAGCAACTAAACTGCTTTGGCAGTGGTTGAAGCTTCTGTTTGCAGTCGGCAGTAGTAGTTGTTATGTCTAGTTACATTCAAATTGGTGATGTTCATGTAATTTCTCTTCAATTACCGTGGGGAATAATGAAATGATCTGCGCGTATAAACACGTGCTGAACACACAACGTAAACAGATAGTGCAACGAGTGAAACAATGTAAATAAACCTGTGTAACACGAACGTCAAGAACAAGCAGACAACAACGACAAACTCAACAGCAAAACAGAAGATGGTGTTGGCGTCGCAAGATAAGCTACTTGGAGGACCACACCCAAATAATCATTACAGAAACCCATACTTCAGAGCAACAGGCGTCACTCGATCTCTGTTAAAATGTTTATTATTAATATGAGTATTTGCTGTTTTCGGACACGCGAATATGACGATACTGGCAGAAAGAAATTGTACGTAACACACTAGTATGATTAGGAACAAAACAGAATGATCTTTATTCATAAATATGAAGCAGTAGTCTTTTCTGACAAGTAACATTAAATTACAATACCATTATCCATTAACAATCATGCATTCATCTATATTAGGTTAGTTTGCATACACAACAAGGAACGGTTAGTTTCCATTACGTAATAATTCCTTTCTATGGCTGATAAGTAATACTCCAAAGAAATACTTAAATAGGTACCACAGATCATTATCATATTTTATGCAGTATCTAGCTTTGTACCATAACATTTCAATCCACAAAATACCTGAGACATAATCGTTGTTTACATTACTGAGAAATCACCTTCACCATAAAGAGCATTAGATCCATTGAATCACACAATTCACGAAAGTACATTACCTTATCCATATTTCTCATCACGAATCCCCTTTACTCACTCAGTATCCAGAAGAATAGTTTCCAAAACTGATGTTTTCCATCGGAACCTACATTGTTCTACAATTCCCAAAGAGTACAACATTCCATTAAACGAACGCTAGTATCCACTCATCAAACAGCACACTAAACGTAACAGCTGATTACTGTTTGTTATTTACAATATCATGAACACGTATAAGTTAGTAGCTCATTCTCAAGTTTATCAAATCATTGGTTTTTACGTCATGGCTTAGATTTCTTAATTCATAGAGTGCGCATTCTACTACACCGACCATAGAGTAAGTAATGTCATAGAGTGTGCAATTCCTATTCCAAAATCATTCTATCAATTTCACTCCTCCTCCCTAAAGAAAATGAGGTATTCTCATTTTTACAAACTTCCTGTAACGGCTCTTTCAAGGCATCCACCAGTTTCAAAGTCCAACCATTATCTATCCAGAAAAGATACTTCAATCTATTAGTTTGAAATTGGGTAGAGTGTACAAAATCTTCATAACCACATTGTGTGATTTCTGTTACAAGAGTTTTTTCTATTCTTTTCATCGCTTTCTTACTTTTCTGATCAAAATACTTCTGATAGAACATGTTTTCACGAGTTTCTTCTGATGTAAGTTTTTGACCTTTGTCAGAAACAGCGTTAGTATGTGTTACCATTACTTTATCCATAAGACATGTTTGATGATCATCGTGAAGTATTTTTTTCTCATCTTTCTTCTTGAGTTTCTAGGAATTAGCTGGTAAAACTTCTCCTTTATTACTGGTACTCATATAAACCTGATAAATAGCTGAGTTTATTTCTTTGATCTGATTCGGACTTTCACTAATTTGCAAGCTCAATGTTTGTATACTTTTATCCTCAACCCTAGAAGTGATGGTCTGCACATACTTTGTTCCTCTACTTTTAGTCATAGTTTGAGAAAACTTGTCCTGTTTATCTCCTATTTTTACATTGTCAGACCTATTGGTTGGAATCTTTAATTTGTCATCATTTAAATCTACCTGTTTAATCAGATTAACTTGTACATGTTGTTCATTCATATTTAACGCAAGATTCATTTCCGTATTGTGTGGCGGTAACTCGTTTTTAACTGTGAAAGATTCTACTTCCGCTTTAATGCGTGTTTCCTCCCTGTTTCTTAATCTAGAAAAACAACATCGAGCCCAATGTGAATTTTTATTACACAAAAAACAAATAGTATTAAATGCTGGACATTTCCTCGGAAATCTATGGTGTAAGCCACAGCGGCTGCATACTCTTTTAAGTTGGTTTTGTTGATATTGTATTGAATTTCTACTTAGAAAAGAAGTATTTACCGTTTCAGATCCATTTAGTTACACTGAAAAGACATTATTATTATCTCTCGAGATATCCACTGGACTTATATGTGTTCTTTGCATCGATAAAATTGTTATTATTGCTAGATTTAAATTTACATCTGGCATATTTAATAAGATCGTTTGATAATTGATGTTATCTAGCCCAATAATTAATTGATCTAATAGCAATTTATCATGGTTTTGGCCAAATTCACAAAACGATGCAAACTTTTTAAGTTTGGCTATATACTCAAAAAATGACTGTCCTGGATCCTGTTTTAAGAGGAAAAATTGCTCTCTTCTTATCTCGAACGATTTGTCTGTC
>JAGDQP010011458.1:25134-52927 GCA_022664845.1 Lepisma saccharinum
GCTTTCGATTCGGTCTCCTTGTCAGCAGTACTTAAATCACTTGAACATCAAGGCATCGAAAGTGCATACATCAAGTTACTGCGAAACATTTACTCGACTGCCACTTCTGTCATTAGGCTGCATCAAGACAGTGAAAAATTTAAAGTTGGAAAAGGGGTAAGGCAAGGAGATTCAATTTCTCCGAAACTGTTTTGTGCGGTCCTGGAGAGAGCGTTCCGGAATTTAAACTGGGATGAAGTTGGAATTAAAATTAATGGCGAATATCTTCATCATTTACGGTTCGCTGATGATATAGTCCTGTTTGCTTCAAGTGCAGAAGAACTACAAACCAGAATGGAAGAACTGAGTAACGAGAGTTCGAAAATCGGCCTTAAAATGAACTTAAGTAAAACAAAAGTAATGTACAACCAACATGCTGCAAAGAAGGAAGTGAAGATTAACGGAGAGACAATAGGCATAGTTGATGAGTATGTTTACCTAGGCCAGCTTAAAACATCGAATGCAAAGTTGACTGATGAAATAAATAGAAGATGTAAAATGGCGTGGAGTTCTTTTGGAAGACTACACTTTATTTTCAAAAGCAAACTTCCAATGTGTCTGAAGCGTAAAGTTTATAATCAATGTGTCTTACCTGTAATGATGTACGGCTGCGAAACTTGGACATTGAATGCGCAAACGACTCAAAGATTGAGAGTCACACAAAGAGCAATGGAGAGGTGCATGCTAGGAATAACCAGGAGGGACAGGAAGAGAAATGAATGGATTCGCGCACAAACAAAGGTAGAGGATGTAATCAAGACTGCGAAGAAGATGAAGTGGAGATGGGCCGGTCACATAGCTAGACGAACAGATGGAAGGTGGACGACAAATGTACTACAGTGGATTCCTAGAGAAAAGAAACGACCGAGACGACGTCCAAATGTAAGATGGGTAGATGAAATCAAGCGTTTTTCAGGAGCTACATGGATGAGGATATCAGCAGACCGAGATATGTGGAAAGAAAAGGGGGAGGCCTTCATCCAGCAGTGGATAGAAAACGGCTGAATATGATGATGATGATGATATATATACTGCTGACTGAAAGTATTAGGTCCTTGTGTCGACTTATGATGCGTCACTCCGCATGGATCAGCGTGGTCCTACAGTCTGATCTGGGGACTGTGGCAGGATATCCAGAGCGCTACTCACTCTTCACTTTCTGAAGCTTCAGCTCTTTTAGCCCAGCGACCAAAGATGCTGCTATTGACTGCACATTTGTCATACATAACATATTTTTGAATGTTCACACGATAGTTTCTTTCTTCTCAACCATTAATGTAGCTCTGTACGGCAAATCGTTTACAGTTATCTTTTGGGTAAGAAAAAATGCAACCTCGTACCTTCCAGCAATCAATTGTAGACTTACATACTTGTATTTAATGGCCAGAAGAATATCTTTAAGTTTAAGCGAACAGGCCTTAACTATGTACGTCGATATATGAATTTGCAGTAATAATAAATTTGTGGCTTTTAGAGACATTTGAACACTTAGTATTCTCATTTCATTCAGTGGAGTGCAGACCTTTATCCAGAAGTTGGTTTTGGGAGGTTCCACGGGCTTACAGTGGCAGGGTCCAAGGTGTGTCCGGCCACGAAATGTATATTAAATACGCCTAAAATTATGTTAATTCTGTCAGAAACTCTGGGTCCGTGCTTGGGGAGGATCTAGATCCCTCAGAACCACTCCCTAAGTACGTCTCTGGTGCAGTAATCGTACTGATAGTGTTTGTTTTATCGCTAAAACAACGTGTTTGTGAAGCGATTTTGATAAACCTCAGGTACCGAGCCGCCGTGCCGATCTAGGTGGTAGAGCGGACTAGTTCGGTAGTCCATCAACCCAAGGATCGTGGGTTCGAATACCGTCTCGGGCATGGATGTTTGTGAGTGTGTTTTAACTTAGATATAATATAGTTATAATGCATCTGTATTTTCAGCAATAAAGGAATGAAGTAAAGTAATTAAAGCCCGGTTAGGGCAAAATTTTTTTTTAAATGTAACTCAGCGGTAGAGCGTTGGCGTAGCATTTCGGAGGTCGTGGGTTCGATTCCAGCGGCCGACCATCCTAACTGAAATGTTTCCAGGGTTTTCCTCAGTCACATCCGGCAAATTCCGGGATGGCACCTTCAGCATAGACCCTGGCTGACACCTTCCCGAATCCTTTCCCCTCCGCTAACCCTGCCTGAGCCTAATCAATAAAATTAATTAATTCATAAATCTTTCCTCTGAACTTTTGGTACTCTCGTGGCTCAAGTGAAACGTATTGTGATTAAGAGTTTCATTTTGGAACCCAATGTCAAGTTTTGCAGAAGAAATTTACCAGTATCATTTCGTTTCATAATGTTTATCAGTGGTGTAGTAGTGCCAGGGTGGCGCCTCGGTACTTTGTTTTTCATCAGGGAGCTTCCTACTTTTTCATTGTCCTTTATTTAGAATTTATTGAACATAAAATGTGAACATAAGGCAACTTTTTACCTGTTTTGGAAGCACTTTTCGCTAAAAATGTAAAGAGTTTGTGCAGATTTTTAGTGAGTGTAATTCCTGAAATAATATATCCCTCCCTGACGTTAATTTTGTAACTTCCCTATGAGGAAAATTCGGCGGCCACCGGTTGGTGGACCACCGGCGACCCGCCGAGTTTTCCTCATGGGGTTGTACATTAATGTACACTGCATATTTGCTTTCTTAAATAATAGTAACAAACCATTCGTGAATCAAGCGCTGAGCACAAGTGGTTTACTGTTAACATGTATCGAACATTCCATTTACCTTGCCAAGGGTTTCTTCTGAACGACCTTCACCATAATAAGGAGCTGTATCAAAATAGTTGATGCCTTTCTTGATGGCTTCTCGCACAGCTTTTATTCCCTCTTCCTCTGCATATTCCCTAATGAGAGTACAAGAAAATCGATATGATTAACAAGATTATGCAGTATATGATTACCCTTGCTTTTGGATTTTCAAATTTGATTTTCTCTAGGCCTTTGTGTAAGAGGATGTGACAATTTGTACAAGCAAGTCGCTGTAATCTTCTTATCCAACATTAGGATTCAATTGTCCATTCTATTTTTGTGAACTTGAATCCAATTAAGTGATGATGTCTACTTCCTTTTGCCAAAACATGATCTAAGATAAATTTATGACTCTAGATGTTACTGATCAAAATAGCAACCACTAATGGTCAAAAGTAGATATACTAGTACCAGAGCTGAACATCATAGGTGACCCGGCCCAAATCTTGACCCAATGGACCCGGTGGCCCATTCTTATACCTATGGTTTGAATCAATCAATATTGTAAAATGTGAAATTCCTTGGGTCTCGAGGTGGGTTGCTTTTTTCAGTGATATTTCTGTTCTTGCTATTGTTAAGAATTTTTCGGTGCCGTAGTTTTCGTGCTCTGGGGAGTAACACCTCCGCTCTCGGTCACCCCAGAAACAAAGAGTGTTCAAACGCAACAGTGTATAATGAGGAAAGAATTAAATCTCTGCTTTGCCATCCGGGTCAAAATCGGGTCATCAGGCATGCACCGGTCAGAGTTCCAAGTATAGACCCGGTCCAAAATTTGACCCGATTGACCCGGTAACCCGTTTCAGATCTGCTACATATATATGTATCTAATTAAAAAAAAATGTATTTGTTGGAAACAAACTCTTAAGCTTAGTGAAAACACAGTAGTACAGGAAAGAAATTAACTTAATCTGAATTTATTTATTAATTTAAAAAAAAAACACAGGAGATGAATGTATAGTATGCAGAAATATTACACATATCTGCCATTGTCTTATAAAAATGTGCTGTGCTGGTCCATCAGGAGCAGCTAGAGAAACACTACTTCATTTATTTTGTCATTATTACTAAGTAAATGAATGTGCATTAATATATTTACATCAACGTTATGAATTAAAACCCAGGAAAACCAAGTCAATGAAAGCCCGAAATATTTTAAACTAATTTAGCAGAATACTTAGCACTGCATAAGATAGAAAAGAACTATTTTATATCGTCCAACTAAACCTAGAAATCCAGGATAATGATAATTAAACGGTATTTACCGCGTGTGCTTTGTATGACGAACCACCTTTGCAACGTTTAAGTTAGCATTGACAAATAGAATCGTATTCATATACTAATCCAGTAAATT
This sequence comes from Lepisma saccharinum, assembly GCA_022664845.1. Classification (NCBI taxonomy): domain Eukaryota; kingdom Metazoa; phylum Arthropoda; class Insecta; order Zygentoma; family Lepismatidae; genus Lepisma; species Lepisma saccharinum. Next base: position 29,314 of record JAGDQP010011458.1, read on the forward strand.
TGTGTTTCAAGTGTAATTCCAGCCTGTGTTGAAATGAATCCAGTTTTTTTCTTTACAGGATTGCTACGCACTCCTGACAACTCTTTCGAGTTTTTAAAATTATTATTTTAAAGTTATTTTTGTAAAGTTTTATCTCAAATTCAAGGCTACGTTTCTTTCTTTTGTTGTACTCCGGTGTACGAGCATACGTATACGTCTCAAATAAAATACATATTCTGAAGTTCATTCTTTAATCTAATTAATGAATTATTAATTAGTTTACTTTCAGTTTACTTTGTAACATTCATCTGGAGAACAATAACTTTCTTTCATTTTTTACCATCCAGTTTTGCTCATCCGACTCTTGTTCACATCAAATAGACAGTATGCATTAGACCGACTTCCATATATTGGTAGCCTTTTAAAAATACGTGTTACTTCTATTAGCTACTCAGCCAATCGTTGGCGTAGTATGTGGAGAATGCGTACTACATGAGACAGCTTTACACTGTAAAAATTGTGAGAAGTTTTTGTTTATGAATATTTTTGGTAGCTGTGTTTGAGTGGATGAATTATTCCAATACACCGTTACAAGATGTATATTTTCCTTTTTTGGTTTCACCACCTTCCCTTGTTTTTTCTTTTTTTTTTGTTGTTGTTGTTTTATTTTTGGTACGAAAATTTCGTTGGATGATTTCAACGCTAAGATAGGGAGGGAAGAGAAATATAGACCTACTACAAGCAAATATAGCCTTCACGGAAACACTAAAGAGAATGGAGAAAGACTGATAACTTTCGCGATTTCGAAAAACCTACTGGTAAAGAGCACGTACTTTGAACACAAAGACATACACAAATACACATGGGTATCTCCGGACGGTAAAACTCTCAACCAGATAGATCATGTATTAGTAGACAGACGAAGACACACCGACCTAATGGATGTTAGGTCGTACAGAGGAGCGGAAGGTGACACCGACCATCAATTAATGATCACAAAAGTAAGGGAAAAGTTATGTATCGCGACACAGAGAAAGCAAGGGATCAAAACAACTGAAATTCGAAGATAAACGATTAAATAATCCGAGCATAAAAACAGATTACCAACTCGAACTCTTAAATAGGTTCGAAATCTTAGCTGACTCGAGTAATAATAAAGATAATACTAATAATGAAATTGATGTAAGTGATATCTGTACTAAAAGCCCTTCGGAGAAAGGGAAGAGTGACGAAAGAATTCTACTCACAAAAGAAGTGATATTCATTTTGCGAGTTACTTTCTTTGTGTTACTATAGCGGAAGTGTTTACTTTGTAATAAAACTCAGTGAATTATTATCCTTGCACCATAGTGACCCAAAGAAAATAACTCGTAAAATGGATATAACTTCTTTTGTGAGTAGAATTCTTGTGTCATTCTTCTCTTTACCCCGAAGGGGTTTCAGTACTGACATCGCTAATTTTGTAAGGCTGCCTATTAAAAAAAAAGTGCATAGTCTTCATACAAAAGATCGATTTTGCTCCGTATCTCGAAAACGGTAACTCCTATAAAAATAATAAACTTCGATTTATTCCAACTTGTTGGGGCCCGCAATTGACCCCCAAACACCCCTGGTACCAACAATTTGGGGCTAAAGCAAAAAGACAGACAGAATGACAAACACACTTTTCTATCATTTTTGTGATTGGGCTTAAAAAAGTCATAACGTTTGAACCCTTTCACCGTTTTTGACGTGTGATACACCGTTTAAAAGGTATTGAAGCGTAGATTACGATTCCGAAGTTTCGTCGGCCTATATGGTCTGCGGTCAGTGCTATCATTAGAAATGTGAAATTCTGAATTTTTCTTCGAACCGCCTTAGAGAGTCCCAGGGAAACTCTAACCAGAGAAACCGTAACCATCTATTTCTAACCAGAGTAACCGTCCTTGGTTAGAAATATTAGCTGGTTTGAATACATGAATCGAACTCTAGGAAAGACACGACCCTACCCGTATAATGCTCCCATCTTTACAAATTTGATTTATATTTAATCTAATGAACAGAATTTAAAGATACTTTCTATATAAAATAAAATTTGATAATTTATATAATTAAGTTATTTTGTTTTAGTTAAAAGATGAATTTAGTTCGTAGGAGAAAATAAATTTAGGTTTAAGTTTAGTGAAATTGCAAGGAATGTTAATGCATAGGGAATTAGAAAAGGTAGTAAGGAATCTCTACTTCGATCTTGTATAGCTGTTTGAGAGAATACTTATTATTGTTGTGATTTGCTTCCTCCCAACGATGGAACGGGTTTAATGTAGCAATAGTTGTTAATGTGAAATATCTGATAGCAGATTTGATTAGAAGTCGCAGTACTGTTTCCTAATTACTTAGCAATTGTTTTGTTTCAGTTTGTAATATGTTTGTTATAGGCATCTGGGGAAAATTTTGTTTCTTATTTTTTGTATAAGGCCACCTGTCCCGTATAATACGGGATGTCCAGTATTTTTGGTAAAAATTACACGTCCCGTATTATGAGTATCACACATATTTTCAACATATTACAATAATAATATTAACAAATAAACCGTGATGGACTGTTTTGCAACAGTTTACTATGCAGATTGGCGAGCAGACTCTTTCCACATTCCAAAGGGCCAAAATGGCAGCGTATAATACTCACGCCTTCTGTTTACCTAGTTGATAATCGATACTAATGCCAAGTGTGATTAGAAAATTGGAATATCCATTTTCCGCCCGCCAGTGTTCTTTAGGGTACGAGCAGGTTTTTAATTGTGGGTGTAGCCATATAGTAGTGCAGGGTCTAGCTAGTTACTTTCAATTAAGGTGATTTCAAATTTGTCCCGTATGTTTTATTATTATCCCGTATTTTTTGCCTAATGTCTCGTAATTTATTAATCAAAAGGTGGCAACCCTAATAAGGCTCATTGCCAATAAATATGTGCCCATCTACTGATTTTAGAATATTGAGACGGCATCGAAATATTTCCCCAGAGGCGGTATTAATAGCATCGGAGATTTGTAGTTGTGAATTTGCAGGAAATGCCAATATCAGAGCAGTTTCTCCTACTGTATTATCATAGATGTTAATTCTTTAAGTTTGTCAGTAATCATATTTTTTTTTCTTGTGGAAATCTGGTAATTCCTTTAAATTGGGAACTTTATTGCTTTCAAATAGTTTGGTGTAGGATGTAGACTCTATGTTTGGACGAAATATCTTCTTAGGTATGTCCTGCTTCCCTTGTTTTGGTTGTTGAGGGCAATTAGAAGCTGCTGTGCGGTGTCCCTGTTGTCTACACGTAGCACAATAGTTTTTATTAGGAGGTATAGAACATTTGATTTCTTCATGGTAGAACATGCAATTATAGCATGGCATTGGTCTAGGCACTGGTAGGCACTGGTCTACCGTCCTTGATTCTTCAACCTTATATCGATTGAAGCTAATAGTGATTCCATTAGTGATTAGTTTACGAATTAATGTCGGATCTTTAGTAAAAATACGTACCAACGGAACAGGGCCTCTTTCATTCCTTATTCGAGTAATTGGAAATTTCTTCCTTTTGAAATATGTTTTAAGATCTTCCATCTTAACATTCGTGGGGATATTTCTTATTACACATGAGAAAGTGGTGGTGGTTTGAGCTTTAGATTGATAAGAGATCCTGGCGTCATATTCAGAAATGTTGGCGTTTGGTCCTAAATCTTTTTCCTTAAATTTTTGTAGGAATTGAGTTTTGTCTTGCTTACATATATGTAATCAATGCTTTTGGTATCTTCTGATATGAAGAAGATTTTCGACTGTATTTTTGTATTTTCAATAGCTAGATTAAACCAAATACAGGCTTATGTATATATAACATATTGTGTTAAATTTATGTAATTTATTCAATGTGGCCCGCTGTCGGTTATTCCTTTGCACGATACGGCCCAACGTACAAAGAGGTTGGAGACCTCTGTCCTACAGTTTCGGTTACCAAAGCAGCATGTGATTTGACTCAACCTACTTCTTAATTATAGTCTGATCATTGGGCAATCGAAGCCCGCATCGTTGGAATTCAATCGGCACATCCGTTTACTCGTGTGTAGGAAGTTTGTTATATTTTGACTGATATGTGTAGCATGTTCAGTGGAAACTACTTTTATATCTTTCCTAGCTAAAAGGACTTGGTGCCTTATGAATGATTCTGGACCAAATAAGCTTTCTTTTAAGCTTAATTGCTTCTAGGCACGATATGTTGGATTCCGTATTGTGGCGCTTGTCCGTCTTTTTCTCACAAGCCAAATATTATATCAATATTAAAAGATGAAAGTTTGTTTTGTATCTTTGTTATTTGGTTCTTTCATTTCTTTACGAATTGAATCAATGCCTGTTTTTGCTATTGGTAGATTTCTTTCCTTTGACCCAGCATTGTTGTCTAGAAAATATGATAAAATAGAATTCAATTTTCTTGTGTTGAATCCTTTTTGAAACGTAAAACTTTTGGAAATCTCCTTAACCATGATGTTTATAAAAATCAATTCGGTTACAGCGTGTTTCTGTCATTTTTGCTAAGTATAGCAAGTAATAACTTTGCTATCTTTTTTGTCAACTTTTTAGCGTTTCGCCCTAGCGACAGGTCCTTTCGGGCCGCTTTATTCTTTTCCATTTTTAAATTTCTCCTAGCCATGATTGAACTAAATACACAAATGTTGGTGTAGAATCTTTGTTCTACTCTTTGTTTCTGAAAGTTCTGTGGAATTTTGTTCTATTAATTTTTATTTTCTTTAACTTTTTATGTATGTTTTGTAAGGAGTTGAACAACCCCCATGGTGCCTAAGATGTTTTTGTGCTTTTATATGTTAAATCATCCCTATATTTTAGGGGAAGTTGTCCGAGTTCCTGTGGGAGTATCAATATTGTTTGTCTCAGGTTTAATGATCTCAGATATTTTTCCTATGTTAGCTGCGCTTTTTTATTGAACAAAAAAGTTAAGGTTATGGTGTAGTTAGACTGCTAATTTATGGAAGTGAATATTTCAATGTTGATTATTAGAGTATATTTTTATATAGGGAGAGCAAAGTCCTTTCAAATGAAACTAACTTCAGGTGACACTCGCCTCTAATTTTATAAAAATTGGTACACACCTTCCGAACTGCTCCTGAGACGTCTAGTAATGCTCTTTTATGATCACAAGACATGAATTCACGTTTGAATATTATTTTCTAATATTTCTCGCATAAGAAACTTGCTAAATGAATTTGCAACTTTGTAAGGGGTCGTCAAGGGCACCTTTTCTGAACTTTGCTATAGGGCACTTCTAAAAATATGTATAAGGTGCTGATTTTTAATTCATAAGAGTTACATTGGATTCGAAAATAATGAAATACGATATACTGTATAAAAGCACACATTAGTACCAATAATTTACATTTAAGAGCATCTGTAGAAGGTTATTAAAATTTTATAAAGTATATGTGTGACCTTTAATTTTCATACATGTATGCAAAGTAGTATCTGAACAGTAAAAAGCCCTCTGACAATTTTTTACTGTTCTCCTACGTTTAAAGGGTCAGTATGTGAACAATCACACTCGGCATGGTTTATTTGAAATGTTGGTCTATTGTGTGAACAATTTTGTGGCTGATCGTTACGCATAAAGTTTGTATTTCCACGAGACTGACCGTTAAAATTATTTCTATTTGTCCATCCATCCTAATTTCCATTTTGTGGTCGGCGCGACGAAAAAGTGGCGCGATTTTGTGTATGTGATGGAAATGTGGCGCGATTGTCACGCGTGAATTGCCTGAAATTTGACCTTTGGTGTTGAGTACTACAGTAATTCGGTCTATAATTACTGTACCTCTGTGGACGTGATGAATACGTATTTTGTCTCACCAGGTTCGTATTATATGGACTAAACGTATTTCTTATGGAAATATGGTTTGTCATACCTGTAAGCTACATTGTTTCCAGAATTTTGATTCCAAAACTTTTGATTTTGGTTCGAAAATCTTTTTTGATTGCCTGATTTTGGAAATTGCGGTTTGTAGAATGACGTCTTTATTTACTATTACTTAATTCTCATTTTTTGAATTCCAGCCTGTAAGGCTGTAAACTCATCTTTTTCCCGTTTGAATTTCGGCAGTGATTCCGTGTCCTATGGTTTAAAGTCCGTCCAATCGATTGGCACTATCTCTGTGACACACCCTTCTTCCCAAAATGGAGGTACAAAGTGGGCCTCGAAGCTAAAGTAGAATATGCTCTAGGCTATAATGTGTGTACCATTCCGCTATTTGCCTGGTGTAAGATTTGGATCCTATACATTCCCTTGTGGTTCCCAGTGCATGGTTGCTTATGAGTCTAAATGTTCACTATAATGCTAAAGTTGAATAGAAGTGGCTCTGGGTTACAATGATCCGAAGCTTTGGAGTTGCACCGGAAATGAGTAGTAAATGGTAAAATATATTATAAATATACCATATTTGTAGAGTTATGGTAAATGGATATATAGGTTTTTGCAGCGGCGAAGCGTGGTTTCTTACACAAGGCAAGCACTCGGTGCTGACATACTGGAAAAGCATCGTTATCATTTTGTGAAACGTTACGGGATAAAAAGTGAATAAAAAACTAATGTTAAGTACTGCAATATATTATTCTATCTCGGAAAATCGATATATTGTTATGTATTACATTTGTTTACACATTTATGTAATTTAATAAGGTTGAATATTTGTATATAAAAAAGATAATTATGATTCATGTACAATAATTACCGGTAACACAACCACGAGTTTACACGAACGCAACCAGATTAGGAAGTATTTTAAAAGGTACGGAACCGTACTAATATTTCATGTGTCACCTTATAACAAGTGCTATAAGTTTTTTCTAAAACCGAATTCCCTTCCAACTATTCAAGAATTCCCGCTGAACTCTATAAAATCTCGCCAAACTCGTATGCACAGAAATTCTGGGGTTCCATAACTTCCACATACACAGTTAAAACACACGTGTGACGTTGCTTTCAAGGCAGACGGGCGCAGGTTATATTAAAAATACTTCACTTCCCTTCTGCCTGCAACGCGACGATAAAATGTTTTAACAAAACTGAAAAAGCAATTACTTTGCGTTGTAAGTTGACATCGTGCTTGAATTCCCGTTTTAGTATGAGAAATCCCGCTAGACCTTGCAAAATCCCGCCAATTGACAGCACTGTAACACATACTGTTAATGAATTAGGAACAACAGCTTTCGTGTTGCTAGACATTTTGGTCAGAAGCTATCCCATCCATAGCCTTTTCTGTCCTTTATACGGCGTGACCATCTCCTTCCTCGGCCATAAAATTTTAAACAGAGGTTTGGAGGGACGGAAAATGCTGAGATTCTAGTTGCTTGCTTTGGGAACCGCTCAGTTTAGCTGCAAAATTGGTGTACCCTAAATTTAGCGAAAGTTTTCGTAGCATTGAAAGCAGCAAGAGAACGCGTGCGCTTCTTTACAAGAAAACTGTTCGTTAAAAAAAAAGTAATCTTAAAATTCCGTTGGCAAGCACTGCTTGCTTTGCTTGCTCCGTATCCTCGCTTATGGGTTTATGATATATCGAACCTTTGGGGCCTGCATGATCATCTCTATCAGTGTTACGGCGCGGCGTGGTATATTTCGAACTATTCTTGGAATCAGTGCATTGTCATTGCCTAACCTAAATCACTGCTAGGGGGGACAATATAAATCCTATTAAGTTCATTTTTGGTGATGCTCCAATTTATTTTGTTCTTTGACTTTTCTGATAATACTTGATAGTATTATTGTGTGATCTTACTATCCTAAGATTGGACTAAATGAAGTGTTTTTCGCGTGCAAGTTCTTTTTTGCAGTTCTGCTATCGTCGTATACCGTAGCATATTATTGTGTTTTGGGCCAAATTGTTTTGTTTTGCTTTACTTTTGGACACAAGTGTTCGGTGTTACCAGATTGTGCTGTTATCAATCTGACTCTACATTGAACAGCGTGCTTTAAAGTTATGTCCAATTGGACTATTGACAAATGTTATTTGGTTACTTTTAGTTCGTTGTCACAAATGTAAGTTTTATGTTGTTTTTTTCCCCTCAAAAGTTGTTAAAATAATTTTGTTTAGTCTCGTTTTTACACTTAGATTTGAGATGCTTTTGATAAGGAGGTCTGTCAGTCCTAATCGTAAAATAGCGCTACGGAATTTGAAACGTGACTTGTGAAATGACGTAAAAAATAAAGGCAACACAGACAGTCCCATGCTTTTAAGATTTTTTTAACCGATCTTAGGATTTTGGCCTCTGAAAAAAAAAAGTAGTTTTCGTTTGATGTGATTTTGTGGCTTTAGGACCGGTAAAATGAAAAAAATGGTAGTTACAAAGAAGATTGATAATGTCATGCTGAACACACTTCATTTGAAACTTTTTCGATGTGATGTTTAGTTTCCGCGAAAATTAAACAAGAAAAACCTTAATTTTGGCCGCCATTTTACATGAGTAGCACAAGTTATTTTCCCAGGATTTTTAGTATGTTTTTCGGGTAGCTAAAAACTACATATATACGAAATTTCATGCTTCTATGAGATTCTTAAGGTATATTTCCTAAAATGACTGCACTATTTTCCCTGGTGTAACGGTCACAGCATGGGTGAATTTAGGAGATACTTTTTTCTGCTTTTATCGATGCGTCTAACAGCAACCATACGTAGCACACACAGGTCGTTTATGCTCTTTAAATTTCCTACCTGCGATGACTAAATCACTTGTACAATCAAAGAAATAAATACCTTTACCAATACTTACCCAAAAAGGCCACCAAGTGGCGCACATCCAAAACCTATATGTGATACTTCTAGCTCTGTCTTTCCTAGTCTGTTGTACTTCATCTTCTTCACTGAAGCTTCATCATGATAGCCTTGAATGTATGTTGACGGTAGCATCTTCAGAAATTTATCTATTTCAAGAAGAAGTTATAATTAATTGAAGAATAAGTACACTGGGCATGCATATTTATGTAAATACAGGGTAAGTCAAAATGATGTACCCGATTTCATAAATTTATTTTGTGAAATATAATGAACATATCTTAATGTGAGCTACGCGCAAGGAAAGGCAAAAGTTCAAAGTTTAGTTGAGTTTAGTTTATGTCCCGCGTGGTTACATTGTCTACCGCTACGCGGCGCTGGAAGCAGTTAACGAAAATGGCGCTGACTGGAGAGCAGAAATCGTTCTGTGTGCTGGATTACCATGTAAACAACTCTGTGATGAGTGTTCAACGGCATTTCCGTACCAAGTATGGCAGAGACCCACCTACTGGAAAAACCATTCGTACGTGGTATGAAAAATTCAGAGATACGGGCTGCATCTGTAAGCGAAAATCGACTGGCCGTCCTTCAGCTGAGGAAGAGACAGTGGAATGTGTTCGCGCCAGTTTTGTGCGGAGTCCACAGAAGTCTACCTACCGGGCAGCGAGGGAACTTGAAATGCCACAGAAAACTGTATGGCGAATTCTGCGGAAACGTTTACAAATGAAATCCTATCGCTTGCAACTGCTACAAGCCTTAAGAGACACTGATTATGCTGCTCGACCGTCTTTCTGTGCTCATTTTCTTACGTTAATGGAAGAGGATGGGTTCGCCGAAAGGTTACGTTACAGTGATGAAGCGGTGTTTCACCTTTCTGGGAATGTGAATAGACACAACGTAAGGATCTGGGGAACTGATAATCCCCACGCAGTTGTGGAACACCAACGCGATTCACCCAAGGTGAATGTGTTTTGTGCCATTTCCCCTGAAAAGATTTATGGGCCCTTTTTCTTCCTTGAACCTACTGTGACATGACATGTTTTTCTTGATATGCTGCAATAATGGCTCCTTCCACAGCTCGAAGAGGATAGTGCAGATTTCATTCTTCAATTGGATGGTGTCCCTCCGCATTACCATGGCAGCGTTCGGGATCATCTCAATGAGGCATTGCCACAGCGCTGGATAGGCCGTGCATCTCAGGAGGATCGAGTTCTCATTCGTTGGCCACCTCGTTCCCCCGATCTGACCCCGTGTGATTTCTTTTTGTGGGGTTTCATAAAGGATCGTGTTTACGTACCACCACTTCCAACAACATTGGGTGTCCTTCGCGCCCGCATCACAGCAGCCATTGCAGAGATTGACCGTGACACACTACACAAGGTTTGGCAGGAGATAGACTATCGGCTTGATGTGTGTCGTGTTACGCGAGGTGCTCACATAGAGCACTTGTGATGTGACTGAAAAAACTTTGAGAGTTACCCTTCTTACCACATGTATTACATTCAGATATGTTCATTATATTTCACAAAATAAATTTATGAAATCGGGTACATCATTTTGACTTACCCTGTAGAACACCAATGTTTATGTGCTTTTTAGGTAGATTTCGAAGAAAAATATACCTATTGAGATCGATACGATATGAAAGTATATATATATATATATTAACACGCTAGCGGCCATAATTTTGAAGATATTTGAACCAAATTCTTATATGTTGTTTCTAGGCTTAATAGCTCGGTTAAGTTCGTTAATGAGCAAAATCGGTCGCCATCTTGGATCCAAAATGGCCGCCGAACCCATTGTTGTATAGAATACACAGTCTAAACCGCTGGGACTATTGAAATCAAATTTGGCATAAAGGTACATCATCACTTTTTGATTACGAAAATGTTACCTAATGAGTTCAAAGACGCCATCTTTGATCCAAAATGGCGGAAGTAAGAAATCTATCTTCCATATCGTTTGAGCTAGAGATACGAAATTTGGCATAAAGGTGTATTGTCACTAGTAGTGCAAGAAAATATTACGAAATGTTGAAAAAGTCGCCATCTTGGATTCAAAATGGCCGCTGAGCCCATTGTTGTATAGAATACACAGCCTAAACGACTGCAGCTAGAAATATCAAATTTGGTTACACTATACATTATCATTTGCATGTTACTAGAATATTACATAATGTATCCAAAGACGCCATCTTGGATCCAAAATGACGGACCTAAGAAAAACATTTTCCACACCGTTTGAGCTAGAGATACGAAATTTGGCATAAAGGTGCAGTATGACGAGTAGTTCAGGGAAATATTACAACATTTGGTAAAAGTCGCCATCTTGGATCCAAAATGACCGCCCAAAATCCCATTTTGCACACCATTTGAGCTGGATAAATGAAATTTTACTTGAAGTTGTACCATCACAAGTAGGTCACAACAATATAAGAAAACTTTCAAAACGTCGTCAACTTGGATCCAAAATGGCCGCCCCCAAAACCCAATTTCCAAATCATTGAAGGTAGAGAAACGAAATTTTCTTTGAAGGTGTATGACCAAGAGTAGGTTACAATAAATGGAGCAAACCTTCCTTTTGGGGGCGCAGCCCCCCGTGGGAGGGTACAGATGGATACCATGGTGGTGTAGTGCTGCAGGGAGATTTTGGTTAAGATAAAGGAGGCGCATCCTCTCATAAGCACTGAAGGGCAAACCCCCTACGGGGTCTGGGGACAGCGCTCCAAGCGAAACAAAGCGAGTGTATATATATATATATATATATATATATATATATATATATATATGTCTTGTGAGGTATCGTTGAACAGCTCTTTATGAATAATCTACAAAACAATAAATAGTTTCTCGATAGCTCTCATATAAGGCGAGATTTGAATTTTTGAAAAAAAAAAAACTTCGAGATCTACCTCAGCCTGTAGGCCTACCGAAAGGGATTTTTCTTATTTCAACTCTATAGCTTCATAGACTAAATAATAGTTGTTTCATCCAATCTGTGGTAGCATCTAATAGCATTGTCTTCGTGAATAATATTTTCCTTCAGATCTAGATATTTTACCAGAACTTTAACACTGGGAGTGTGTGGGTGTACATGGAAATTTGGGGTTAAAAGTTTATATTTTTTGGGTTTCTCGTCGTTTTCAGTGCAGATTATCTTCGAATTTAGCAGGATGGAGGAAAAATCGGGGACTATAAGGAGAGTAGGATGTCTGGTGAAATCTCCATCAGACTCATGGATCAAGGAGTACGCTTATTCCGGGAACGTTCTCTTCAATGTTTTGTTTAAGTCGGAATCCAAGTATGTTTCCCCCGCCTTTTTCGTTTTACGGTGACTATTCAAATTTGAGTGCAGGTAAACACAAAATAGCTGTTATAAACTTCGTACTTCAATTATGAATACTCTCGATTATTCAAGAAAATGTTAACTATCTCGCACTCACTCTCAATAATGAAGTTCCGGTACATAAGCTCATTTCTCAAGGAATCTCACAAATTACACGGCAAGGTCACCGGATCAATCGGTCAAGATTCGATCATCAGAGGGCGGGGTCATAGGCAATCTAGTCATTTGGGCAAAAACCGGTCCCAAGTTTATCGGATTAAGACCGGATCATCTTTGTTCTTGTCAGAGCTAGTTACTAAAAGTGACCCGGTTTAAACTCTGGATTCATGATACTTCTTCCTTGGTTTTCTTTTTAATGTGTAAGCGCAAGAATGGTCTCTACGTGTTCTAGTATAATAGTTACGTACTACGAAAGAGCGGGTTGGGAACATCCAGTATAATATGAACGCAGTATCTAACTGATATGAAATGTTTAAGTGTTTTTAAATACTTGAATGATAAACTTTACACTGAATGATTGACCTCAGACTTTCACGCTCAGAGATATATAAATACATTGAAAATCTAATGATTTGAAAATTGATACAAACATGTAGATAAAACATTTGAAAAGTAGCTGACAAATCTACAAAAAACCCTGACCTTGATTCGTGCTTATCGATCATACCACAAGTAGCCTACGTGAAAACCTGCAGGTGTCGATGTAAAGTTTCATTTTCTAACCTTTTATCTGTCTCTTGTTAGAAAATCGCTAAATATATACAGGGTGTTCAAAATCTCTCGAAAATCTGAATGAAAATATGGCAGATTTTGGTTTAGTGACTTTAATTTATGAGGCCGTTTGTAACCTATATGCCTACAAACTTTCTTTTTTGTATTTTGGAACTCACACTAACACTTCATGCACTCTGACTCTAACGGAGACTCAATCGTTGTCTGTGTTTGTTTAGGGACTAGCGTGTCATACAGACAGAGCACATATATTGGAAAATAAGAATTTTGTACACATCAGATTATTTACCGAGCGACCGTGGCTCAGTGGTAGAGAGTTGATTTAGCATTTGTGAGGTACTGGGATCGATCCCAGCGGCCGATTATTCTGACAGTTTTTTCCAGACCTTCTCCTGTTATACCAGGTAAATGCTGGAGTGGTACCTACCAAAATAGGCCCTGGCCGTCTACCTTCCAACATCCTCTCCCCATCCTATCCCGGCCTGAGCCTAATATACCTTAAGGTCTTAAAATAAATTCAAATACAAACTGTTTTATGTGGCTTTTTAGGTGAAACGTTTTATTTAAAGTCGTTTTATGCATTATTTAAATGGAAAAATATGCAATATGTGTACTTATATTGCATTTCGATAAAAAAAAGTCCTTTAACGTGTTTAATTAGCTATATTAAGTTTGTTAAGTAAACTCGTATCGGTAACTTCTGTTCAAATGATAGTTTATTCTTAGGGCTCTATTACACTGTCGAGCTTACTGATCAGCTTCCTCGACCAACAAGCTCAGTCGAGCATGTTGATCAGCAAGCTCGACAGTGTAATAGCGCCTGACACTGACGAGTTTGCTCGTCGAGGAAGCTGATCAGCAAGTAAGTCGGAGTCAGAGGAAACTAATCTTACGCTCTTTTAAGCCCTGAGAAACAATATATTTTATATTTATGTTATTGAACTTCTGCGTAGCTTAGTCGGTAGCCCGCAGGGATGTACGCAGAGGGGGTCCGAATTCTCCCAAAATTCAGATTTTTTGTTCAATTAGTCTTTTTTTTGCCACAATTTATGCATTTTACTTAAATTTTACACCCAGACAGACCTCGTATCCCCTCGAAGGCTCTGGATCCCACAAAACCAACTTCTGGGTTCCCAATTTCCTTCAGTGTAAGAGGTCGCGGGGTCCTTTCCCGGTGGGAGTTATAAATTCGGGGTTGGTTCAGCATCGTGAGGACAATTTGGGTGGTAACTTGGATAAAGAAGTAACGGACTGGAGTTACGAAGATCATACATGCGGCTTTGCAGAGGCAGCGTAACTCCTCTCTTTGGAGGTAATGCAGCCGTCTGACAACCCTAAGTCCCTCAATGGGCTGTCGCGCCGCCCACTATAGTTTAGTTCAATTTTATAATATTTAAGTAGGGTAAGTGCTAAGCGTAACATTAGACATGAAGAATGAATGTAACACATAACGAATGAAAAAAAATTATGAATAAAATAAACAGAAAGGAACTCATCAAATTCATGTAACCTACTACACGTCTACAGTAAGTGACCTCGTTCTTCACAAACAAGTCAGATCATTATCAAAATCCATCAGAGATCCCAGACTTACCACCAGCATGTTTTTCTTTTCATGCTTTTGATTTCGAATGATGACACACTTAAAAGACAAATGATAATCTCCACTGATTTTTTAAAATTCATTTTCAGTAAAATGTCAATAAAGAACAATTTAGCACAATCCTTGTATTGTTTACCCAACCAGCAGAGTAGTTTTCGGGAGATTATTTGCATACGTAAATGTGCCATAGCAACTTTTTGTTCGTTTGCAGCGGCACAAATGCTGTAACTACGATGATTGTTACTGCAGTAACAGCGTCGTGACGTTCTGTTCATAATGGTTTTTGTTCGCTTTGTTATTATCGCCACTTTGCACATGCGCAGGGAAATAAGAAAATAATAGCAAATGTAAACATTTTATCTTCTTCTTTCTATCCGTCTTCTCCACACCACAAAGTCCTCTTCTGTTTTTCCTCCCCTGATAGACCTTTCTCCCCGAGATCCTTCTTAACCCTATTCATCCATTTCCTCCTTGGCCTTCCTCTACCTCTCTTGCCCTCTACTTCCATTACCATCACTCTTCTGACTATATAGTCATTTGTACTTCTCATCGCATATTCATACCACTGTAGTTTTCTTTCTTGTATCTTCTTAGATATCTCTACAACCTTGGCTGTTCTTCTTACTCTCTCATCTTCAACTATTTCGTGTTATCCCACACATCCAGCGTAGCATTCTAATTTCGGTAACATCTAATCTCTTTTCGTGTGCTTTCTTTATTGGCCATGTTCCTGTGCTCCGTACATCATTGCTTGTCTAAGCACTGTTTTGTAAACCATCCTTTATTCTTTCTTTACCGTGATTCTTCGGTCGCAGATAACCTCACAAACTTTCTTCTAATTTTGCCTTCCTTCTTGCATTTTGTGTTATTTCCGAGCCCAAATCACCGTTCACAGTAACAGATAAGCCTAAATATATTTTTTAAAATCACTTTATTCAGTCGTTGTTCTTGCAACATCTCTTCTTCCTTCGCTTCGTGAAACTTAAGATGCTCCGTTTTCTTTCTACTAATCTTCAGGCATCCATTTTCTAGAGACTTCCTCTCAATTCTGTAATTTCCTTTCAGGGTCTGTTCTATTAGTATTGCATAGTACAATATCATCGGCAAACATCATACAACAAGGAGCTTCATCTTTCACATCCTTAGTTATAACGTCTATGGCTACGTTGAAGAGGTACGGGCTTAATTTAAGGCTGAACCCTGGTGTAATCCAACGGTAAAAGGGATTTGGCATGTTAATTCCACACAGCTTCTTATCTGAGTTCTAGCTCCTGTACATATATCTTGGAATATCCTTACATATTTCTCTGGCACTCCTTTCTCCCTCAAGCAATTTCAATATTCCATACTTTATTTTTGTACAATTAACCAGTTTTGACCGTGTCCATATTCATCGAATCATAATATAACCGTTGGTTAGAGTATGACTATAGTCTTATCCCCAGTAGCACACAAACGTGTTTTGAACGTTGATGTTTGGTTTATTTCCTTGAAAAATCGTTATCGATTGTAAAAAAAAAGTACGTTTAATTTTAAACCATATTTCAACAAAGACTTGATATTGTTGAAAAGATGTTAGTTCAACGTGGATTCAACTGTTATTTTCAACTATGATATAGCATGGGATTCCTTCTAATTTAATGGAATGAAATTCGTAATTCAAAAGCTAATTGATTGTCATTAAATATTTTGTGTCTTCTTTTGCATGCTGCAGAAACGTTAAATTTCAATCTACTAAAACGAAAATTTGATTTCGTTAAAAGGACGTTAATATGACGTGTTTTAACTAGTATGTTGAACTGCGCCCTAGATTATCTTCCCAATTGCATAAAAAATAGCGAATACAATAAAATTAACTACGTTTCTCATGTTCTCATTTGCATGTTGGAAACATATTGAATTTTAAACTAGATTCCAACCAACATTTATTTTCGTCAATATGGAGTTAACGTAGAGTGTTTTCAACTTGACAGATTTCGCTTTATATACGTTTTTCTAAGGTGACATATTACATTTATTGAGAAATACAAATTGAATAGTGCAGTAATGGTCACAATGTTAAAGAAGAAAAAAAGCACATAACAAAGAAAGAAGGAAAGTATTCTATATTCTTATTCTTACATGATGGTGAAACGACCGTGGCAACTGTATTCTAGATTGCCTGTTAATACATATACCGGTACCGTAAAAGAGTAGTGGACTCTCAATGTGAATCCGTGGATAAGTGGTCATCTCGTTGAGTTACCAACGACGAGTGTACAGTGTTTCTTTCAGGCATGCTTTCGGGAGGGCTTCGCCCCCTGGGGATTTTCAACCACACCCCGAAAGAATTGGTTTCAACATTTGTATTACTCATATGTATGCTTAAATACGTATATAATAGCACATTCGATAAATATTGTTCGTTATTTTGAAGTTAAGTAAGGAAGTACGACATTATTGTCATTTTATATTTTAAAACATTGGATTTAATATCCATTACTTTTAATTTTCGTGAGCCCCCCACGTGCCCTCCCCGAATAAAATCTTCTGGAAGAAACACTGCGACTGCAGAACGTGCCAGCTTCAAACTCCACAGCATCCGCTGGGATTCTTCACTGTTGGAATAATTATACTGTATATCATGATCAAATCAGCTGACAAAATGCAACTAAATGTGTATATCAATAGATAACAACCATGCTCTGTTTTGGTAGATTTTGTTACCGTAAAAAAAATTAAGTTGGGGGAGGTTCTCGAGAATTTTTGGGGGTTACACCCCCTATCAAGGGGGATGTCTGGCAGAATCACTGATAAGTTATAGTGTATTCAAAATCTTGAATATATGTAATAAAAGACAACTTTCAGCCCTGTCAAAGTGTTTCTGGTTAACTATGTTTTCAAACTAATACACTTTCTACAAATCATGTATCAGACAGATTCCACACGCGATTCTCGATCTTGGCATTGATCCAGATGACATAGCGCACATGTTTTCTTGTGTGAAGGTCTTTCTTACAACGAACTTCAATATTTCTTATACAAGAATCAGTTTGTGTCTTCTCCTTTCTGTTATATGTTTTTTTTATTGTTATTGTTGAGGAACAAATAGGAAACACGATTCAACTTAAAGAGGTCTCATTACACACATGCACGCATGCATGTGTGTGTGTGTGTGTGTGTGTGAGAGAGAGAGAGAGAGAGAGAGAGAGAAAGAGAGAGAATGATACCAATAATACTTGTGAATATGTATCAAATGAATTACCTCTTATTTTGACATTATTTATTTTAGCTGAGAAATTAGAATACCTGTAATTGATGATGTCATACGCCATTACGGGTATTCGAATTTCTCAGCTAAAACAAACAACGTTAAAATGTCATGCTGTTCATCTGATACACATTCACAAGTATTATTTGGGACGCTTTGCAAAATATCATTGCTTATCATTTTTCATTACCTTAAAAAACAATGAAAACTCACCCGCTCAGCATAGGTATTGAGGCTTCTTAAAATCCGTGTAAGTTACAAACCACTAAATTACACACAAACAACAGAATAAACCTTCAGATGGCACCCAAAAATTAATTTCTATTACTGAAAGGCACTTCACTACACTTGCATGAAAATAACGACACAAAAAATCACTGTTATCAATATACAGTTGTTTGCATTTTAGACATACAGTAGCTACATGCTTTGAATGTTGGTTGCAAGGAAATAAATAAAAACAGTAGGCTATACCAGTAAACGTCTCCTGTTGTCCTTGTCGTAACGAAAATGCAAGCGACGATAAAGCTTGCTGTTATCAGTCGGTTGACGCAACACTCTGAATCTGAAGTGGGAACAAAGTGTTTTACAACCTAATTTCTTATTCCTCTCAACTCTTGATAACACGCTTAATCAGCACCTTGATGCTTCAATGAGACAGAATGCTTATGTAACCGTTAAGGCCCCTTTCACACGAGGCCACACATGGTCGCGCCACCAACCGTAGCACCAGTTCGAAAATGGAGTTGGAAGAAGCATTTACTGTTGTTTTTCTATCCTCACTTTTACGTAAACGCCGAAAGGGGAGAAACATAAAATTTTGAGTGAATCCATTATTACAAGGCCGATCAACGAAATGAATATGCTTACACACTGTACAATAATATGCGACAGAATTTGAATAATATTTTTAGTTTCACACGGATGAGCATTGCAACTTTTTTGATAAGTTGCTACAATATTTAAAAGACGAACCGACTGCTGTGGATACGAACATGAGAGTCAGCATACTCGATACAAAATAATAAGGGGGACTATCAAACAAACAAGCTCACAGTCAGACAGAGACAGAAAACTGATTTAACGTCTTCGTGTTTTCAAAATGAATAAATTAGGTTAGAAATTCATATAACCTATGTTAAAAAGATGTGATGATAGAGAGTTAAATAATATATATATATATATATATATATATATATATATATATATATTTTCCTAGAGAAAAGAAACGACCGAGACGACGTCCAAATGTAAGATGGGTAGATGAAATCAAGCGTTTTTCAGGAACTACATGGATGAGGATAGCAGCAGACCGAGATATGTGGAAAGAAAAGGGGGAGGCCTTCATCCAGCAGTGGATAGAAAACGGCTGAATATGATGATATATATATGCGGAATCAAAGCTAAGGATTATTTTCACATTACAATACCTCGTAGCGAGATGTATACTGTATCCCAGTGGCCGCCCATTCTAAAAGAAGCTTTTCCACCAAACGGCTGTAGCTCAGCTAACAATCGGGAGATATTAGGTTCATTTTCAGCGCCAACAATCTTGACTTCAGTTTTCCAGGTTTTTTTTTGTCACACCAGGTAAATCCTGGGATAGTACCTTTAACTTAGGCTCTGGCTGATACCTCTCGCTCTTTCCCTTCCCATATCCCGGTCTGAGCCTTAGATGCCTGAAGGCATCTTTCAATTGCAACAAAGGGTTTTCCAGGATGTTTCCTCAGTAGCAGACAAATGCAGGGATGGTATATACAAGCTAGGCCCTCGACAAATACTTCACAACATCCTCTTCCCTATTCTATCCCGATCCAAGCCTGAGATACATAAAGGCTATAAATTATATCAATTTAATATTTAGTATATCTACAAATGTAAAACTTACCAAATTCATTTTTCTCTGCACGCGAGGCATCTTGTTTATTTATAAACATGTTTACAAGCTCCTCTCAGCATCTCTGCTTCAATTCTCTGTTTCAGTATATTTCAGTTGTAATTTATCATATTGCAGTTCTTGACTGAACTTTGGTTATAAAGTTATTTTTCTAAATGTGTGTTTTCTACTTTGATATGTTTAAAATGCAAAAAAGTGTCAAATAAATAGGTTTCTGGTGGCTCGGAAAATCGCCCTCGTGTGAAAGTCTGCATTTGAGACAATGGAACGACGTGGTGGCGCTGCTATGTTGGTGGCTTGGAAAGTCGTGAGGACCCTGCCACCAGAATTCTGGCCGCGCCGCCAAAGGTGCGATCGCCACCACGTGTGAAAGGCTCCATTTGAAACTATGAGGTGACGAGTTGGCGACAGCATGATGAGTAGAAAGGGTACGAGAACGACTGAAAATTGCGGCTTGCCTACCTTCCAGGGGCATCCACCACGTAGTTCAATTGACGTGGTAGGCCGTTGACCCTCCGTGGCAGGTAGTTGACCCCATGAAGTGGTGTGGACGTTCGTACAAGACTACGAATGAATTTTGGGTGGGAAAAAAAGTGATGACATAATTAAAGAGTGACGCAAATTTAAGATAGCGGCCGTAATAATCCACGTACTTCGCTTGAGGTGACGTAGGAGGTGTTTGTATAACACTACGTATGAATTTTTGGGAGAAAAATGACGTCATGCGGCCGGGACTCGAACCCGGGACCTTCGAGCCGATGGCGTACCAGTCTAGTAAGACTGCCAGTCTAGTAACTTTAGACTTCGACCCGTAACGATTCGGCTTTAGATGCTAAGTATTAAAATCCACACCCATGCCCCTGCCGGGATTCGAACCCGGGACCTTCGTGCTGATCTCCAACCACCGCAGACTGCCAGTCTAGTAACTTTGGACTTCGACTCGTAACTATTCGGCTTTAGATACTAAGTATTAAAATCCACACCCATGCCCCTGCCGGGATTCGAACCCGGGACCTTTGAGCTGATGGCCAACCACCGCAGACTGCCAGTCTAGTAACTTTGGACTTCCAGCCGTAACGATTCGTCTTTAGCTGCTAAGTATTAAAATCCGCACCCATTCCCCTGCCGGGACTCGAACCCGGGACCTTCGACCCGATGGCCTACCACCGCAGACTGCCAGTCTAGTAACTTTGGACTTCGACCCGTCACGATTCGGCTTTAGCTGCTAAGTATTAAAATCCACATTAACATTTTACGGTAAAAATATCGAGAAATTGAGTTAGTAAAAAAAAGTTACCTTTTAATAAATACATTACGAGATGAATGTTACACCTTTGTTGATTCATATGGAACTAAAATGTTGTTGGTATGATGTTCTAAGTTAAAATATGACACGGGGAATACAAATATGAAACGAGGGACTGTTCACGTGACTGCTAGAAAGGGGAATTTTATCTGATTTCTATGAGGAAGTAATTGTCTGATTCTTAAAAATAAGACCGTTGTACTTTCCCTTATGTGAAATAAGGTTCTGATGAAGTAAGTTATTATTCGTGTAAAGATGAAAATCTGGTTAGAGGGAGTTCATGTTCTTTTATGAAGACATACTTAATATCTGATTGTAGAATTAAGACTGACTTTTCCTCGTCTGAAGTAACTTTTAAAGAAGTTATTATTCATGTAAAGATCGAATCTTTTAAAGCAAAAGTCATGTAAGTTTTCTCTTCTTAAATAGTGCTAGATATAATCTTCACGTCAGAGTAGTACTTTCTCTAGGTGAATGATCGAGTTGGTGCAATTAAACGTTGGAAATAAGCATTGCAAGTTGACTCAATGGAATATTTTTCCTGGTAGGTGAATGCTTCCCTACAGGACTTGTTGTGACGTCAAAGGAGAAACTTTTCTATTAAAAGATTAAATTATAATGTACTTGTTAACACTTACAGATGTCAGTGATGAATTAGGAAATAGGAATGGGTGGGTATTTTATTTGAGATTGTTAATGCTTTAAAAGACTGACGTCACTGACAAATGAGGAAATAGCGTTGGCTGCCTGTTTCATTTGAATGAGGCGTGAAAGTTTTAAAAGAAGAAAAAAATATGCCTTGTGGTGAAATGGTCAGTGTCAGAAAATAACTTTATAGGTCAAGATTGAATTTCACACTATATAAGCTGAAGCTAAATCATACAATATTCATTCTTAGTTACCATCTGAAACTGACTATATCATAGTTAAGAAGGCACACTATTCGTGAAGTGAATATTCTTCTAGAACATATATTGGTAAGTCTTTTTGTTTGAATCATTGATTTATGACCGTAATCATCCACGTAGGTGACCTAGGAGGTGTTTGTATAACACTACGCATGAATTTTTTGGAGCAAAATGACGTCATACGGCCGGGACTCGAACCCGCCGACTTCAGCTGCTAAGTATTAAAATCCACACCCATGCCCCTGCCGGGACTCGAACCCGGGACCTTCGAGCTGGTGGCCTACCACCACAAACTGGCAGTTTAGTAACTTTGGACTTCGGCCCGTCACGATTCGTCTTTAGCTGCTAAGTATTAAAATCCACACCCATGCCCCTGCCGGGACTCGAACCCGGGACCTTCGAGCTGGTTGCCTACCACCGCAAACTGGCAGTTTAGTAACTTTGGACTTCGACCCGTCATGATTCGTCTTTAGCTGCTAAGTATTAAAATCCACACCCGTGCCCCTGCCGGGACTCGAACCCGGGACCTTCGAGCTGGTGGCCTACCACCGCAAACTGGCAGTTTAGTAACTTTGGACTTCGGCCCGTCACGATTCGTCTTTAGGTGTTAAGTATTAAAATCCACACCCATGCCGCTGCCGGGACTCGAACCCGGACCTTCGAGCTGGTGGCCTACCACCGCAGACTGTCAGTCTAGTTACTTTGGACTACGGCCTTGCCGGAACTCGAACCCGGGACCTTCGAGTAATGGATTTTATTAATTTCAGATTTCAATTTGATCCTTAAGAAAGGCTAGGGAAATATTTCCGTCACATTCAGTGGATGTCCAGGGAATATTCACATTTAATTTGTAGGGATATCCACGGAATATTTTGTGGACGTTCACAGCAGATTGTGGATTTAGCACACGACATTCAAGTACGTTGTAGGGATATCCACGGAGCACTCGAGGGACGTCCACGGTACATTGTGGGGAATATTTACATCACATTCAGGGGATGTCCAGGGAATATTCACAGAACATTTAAAGCATGTGGCATTACTTTGTAGGGATATCCACGGAGCATTCGGGGGACGTCTACAACACATTGTGGGAAATATTTCCATCACATTCAGGGGATGTCCAGTTAATATTCACAGTTAATTTGTAGGGATATCCACGGAACATTTTGTGGACGTCCAAAGCAGATTGTGGATTTAGCACAAGACATTCAAGTATGTTGTAGGGATATCCACGGAGCACTCGAGGGACGTCCACGGTACATTGTGGGGGATATTCACATCACATTCAGGGGATGTCCTGGGCATATTGACAGAACATTTAAAGCATGTGGCATTACTTTGTAGGGAATATCCACGAAACATTGGGAGGACTTTTAAAGCATGTGGCATTACTTTGTAGGGATATCCACGGAACATTCGGGGGCCATTTAAAGCATGTGCCATTACTTTGTAGGGATATCCACTGAACATTTGGGGACGTCCACACCACATTGTGGGGAAGATTTACATCGCATTCAGAGGACGTTCACAACACATTGTGGGGATATTTACATCACATTTAGTTGTACAAAGAATGATTGTTTTTCAGCGATTTTAATTGTAGCAAGTGAGTTAGCATGTAAAGGTAAATTGTTTAATGAGGGTTAAATATTAATGGATGTTATTTTTTTATTTCAGATTTCAATTTGATCCTTAAGAAAGGCTAGTATAGTGACAGTCTTCTACCTTTTGCTCGTTGAGAAAGGCCAACTCTTCTACCTTTAGCTGTAAAAAAGACAATTAAATTAAGGTAAAT
>JAGDQP010011459.1:0-17271 GCA_022664845.1 Lepisma saccharinum
CACAAAACGATCATATTTTGTACATGGGCACATTAAGGACCCTGGTTTCTCTGTGAAAATATGACAGTTTTGTGTTACATATATTTTGAGTTATATATACATTACCTCGATGTTTTTTATTCGACAGTGTCACTTGTATCCCTTTGCTACTTGAGGCGACATTTCCTTGTGGGCAACCAGTATTGTGAAACATTTCTTGCGTGTATATTTTAAATATAAGTGCTTGTCTCTTGCTTCTAATTTTAATGTCAAACATGATAATTTAAAACATAGAAGTAGGAAAGGAGATTCTGGATACTTTTAGAAGACTGGGTTGGAGGATCTCTCTCTGCCCCTTCAAACCATTCTCACGCAGAAGAAAAATAAATATTTCTTAATTTTATATGTAGTATATTTGTGAGAAGGTTTGTTAGAATCGTGCTTGCACTAATGTTATTTACGCTCTGGATTCTAGCTAAATGTGCCTTTACCTGACAATAGGCTTGGAGGGGTCTCTGCTTCTCAAACCATTTTCCAGCAGAAAAAAAAAGAACATGTAGGCCCATTTACTTATTTTATATCTACTTTGTATGTGCAAAGATTCATCCAAATCGATCATGTCTTTCATTCACTATTTTGATACCGTAAATTTATGTAAGGGTCGTTCGCCCCCTCATCCAGTTTTTCCGCAGAACCAAAAGATACGTAAGTCGGTAAGTGCATTACATATAATGTGAAGTTTCGTTACAAGCTTACTTGCACAAATGTTGTTTATGCTTTCAATGTGAAATGGTGCGTTTATGTGACAACATGCTTGGAGGAGTGTCTGCCCCCTCAAACAAATTTTCTGCAGAAACAAAAACACGTATTCGCGAATTTTAAGTCTACAATGTGCAAAGTTTCATCACAATCTTTCATGCCTTTGTGTCACTTTCAGCTGTCGTCTGAATATATATTTATGGAGAATTTCGCCCCTTCAAACCATTTTTACGCAGATAAGAAAAATAACACTTTCCTTTATTTTATGTCTAGCTTTTAGTTTCTACCCGCCAAGTTTCGTGGAAATCGGTGTGCATCACTTTGCACATGTTCTTTGTTATGGCTGATTTTCATTCAATCTTGCGTTGATTGCTTTGCTTGCAATTTGGGTGAGTAGCCAATTGAAACACGTGTTACACTTACCTTACAAGAAAACATGCAATAAAACACGTGTTTCAATTAACCACTCACCCAAATCACAAGCAACGCAAGCTTGAATGAAAATAAGCACAAAGACAGCATTTTTCAGGGTTTCATTCATTTAAAAAGTATCTATTGACGCGGGGGTGGGGTTGTCCTACGCACTGGCAAGGGGGATTTTGTCCGAGAACCTGTCATAATTAGTCACTTGCATTCTTCTTCTTTTTTTATCACAGCACGAGTATTCCACTGTTATTTATTTAGAGTTCAATGGTGAGATCCAGATTCGGCGCAAGATTTTTTTTTGAGAACTTTCTTCAAAGTTGCAGAGCTGGGGAGAGCCCACTTAGAAAAAACACTTCCGGTACGGAAGAGAACTTTTGAGTAAACAGGACTTTTGCGTATGTCCACCACTAACACAGGGACTTCGCCCCATCGCGGCTAACGCCTTCCAGCTCCCTTGGGACGCACCCTCCCCCCTTGCACACCGAGCAAAAAAAACCGGAAAATCTTTAATTTTCTCATGTAAAAAGTCGACGACAGGGTTTGAACCCGGGACATTTGGAACAGATTCCCGCGCCTTAACCGTAAGGCCAAACTGCAGCTTCCGGATTGAGCGCTTCTCGCTGTTACTTATAGCATAGATCTCATAATAAGCTTATTATGAGATCTATGCTTATAGTTCAGGCTACACGAGAGTGGGCTATTCGTACGGGAAGTGTTTCCACATGAGTTGAACATTGCTGCAAGTAATTCTAAAAAAAAAAAAAAGTCTTGCAGCTTGGGCACCATCTATTAAAGCTTACTTATAGCTACGGGCTGAAGAATGAGCAGAGTTAGGCTATCTTCGTCAGAGGGAAACTTCGGGAAACTTCGACAATGCAATATCTACAGTACTCACAACACTTAGTTTGACAAGACTGAGAATGATGACAAGAAGTTGTTCCTTCCTCTCATCGAAGGATAGTTGACAATATTGACGTTACCATGAAAACCATATGTTGAAAGGAAGGGCCAAATAGTGACTGATTTACTACTTCCTTTTTCGAAGAAAAGCAGAAACAAGGTAAAGCTCCATTCAGCAAGAAATGAATGAAATGAAATGAGAAACTTCTGGCTGATCGGATAGCGCCCAGGCTTCCATGTTGTAGGGTCTAAGGTCGTGGACTTCGGAACGGCAATGGGGAAGTATGGGAGTTTAACCTTTAAACGACGCGTGGCTTATTTATAAGCCATGGTGGTGTAGTTCATACCTACGCATGGCTTATATGTAAGCCATGCACAAGGTCATTTTTTTTAGCCTTCATAAGTTGGTATTACTGGACGATGTTTTCTGCGCGCACTCCAAATTTCTTTCTTCTGTAACGTGAGATGATGAAGCCAATCACACGGAACTAAAAGCATGGGGTAATGACGTCATTTAAAGGGAAGTTTCGTCCGAGTTAAAAGACACGTATGTTTTAACTGCGACGTGTTTACTTTTTAAAGGAAGCACACACAATCACTGGTGTTTCGTGGTGTTTTCATTTCGGGAATGATAACATTTAGCCCACACTTCGTGTTATTGTTATTTTAATATTTTTGGAGAAGAAGAAGAAGAAGAATAGATGGAGATAAAAACAAAACATATCAACTCCTTCATATGGTCTGAAAAAATAGCACTCGTCTTGGTTATGTTTATATGCCTCTGTTTTCTCCCCTTCCTATGAAAGAATAAATTATGTTTCTCTGTTGACAAGAGAAGGAATGGAGAATAAAGAATTAAACGTGATACGTGGCCAAACAAAGATCGCTTTCTTTTTAAGAATTGCCATTCATAGCTTCATGAACGAAAATGATTTCAGTGCCTCTAGTTTCTTTTAGGAAGTGGGTGTCGGTGTGTATATCGTCTCTACAAAATATTTCCTTTACTGAATAATTATCGAAATGGCTAACCGTTCTACATTTTTGACTGAAAGTGAGATCGCAGAAGAACTGGACACTGACAGTGAATGGGAGGGGGAACTCGACCTTCTGGAGGACACTCAGCCTGACCCTATACAGGGTGATTTGGAAGACGAGACATCTGAAGAAAGTGACGATGGTAATGGAGATGTACCTGACTGGATAAAACCGAGTGCAAGACACAGACAGCGGCCACAGCTAACATTCACTGGTACCCATGGTGTGACAGCAAATGTTGATGAAAATTCAAGACATCTGGACTTCTTCCGGTTGTTTTTCACAGCAGAAATTCTCCATTTGTTGGTAGCAGAGACAAACAAATACTATGACCAATACGTTACCAAGCACGGACCTACAAAACTTCAGAACTTTCCTGTTACTGCTGACGAATTTTTTGCAGTTGTTTTGCACATGGGACATGTCAAAATGGACACAATACCAGACTATTAGGCGCGAGCAGAGTCTTCATTCCATCATCCTTGGTTTCCACGGGTCATGGTGCGTGACCGATTTATACATTTCCTCAGGTTCCTTCATTTTGAAGACAATACGACAGCAACGGACAGATTGTGGAAAATCAGACGTTTCTTTGACAAGATCTGTAGGCTCTATAGTTCGAACTACAGTCCAACTGAGCGTTTAGCAGTGGATGAGGTTATGGTTTTGTTCAAAGGAAGGGTGATTGGAGAAATAGAGCTCGTGACTAATTTCGGAAAATATTTTTTTCTTGAATAATTATAAACAGCGTGGTCTTGGTTTTCTTCTCGGTTACATACAATATTACACGGTTTATTATTATGCACTTCCGGCCTTGGAACTATCGGCGGTGCCTTGAGGGGGGCGTCCCAAAACGGATTTTTTAAGAAAAAAATTGACTTTTTAAAATTTCTTCTTCTTCTTCTTCTACATTTTAAGGCACAATGGCCTATCTATAGCACATTTTAATACCCTATAGTATTGTGAATAAAACAAGGGATCATTCATTATTGTACGCTAATTACAGACTGAGCTATGGATATTTTTAATTAACAACGTCGAGTGATAATGACATGTTCCTCCGGAGGCCGCGTCGGGAAGGGTCTTACCGGCGAAAATGCCTGCGTTGTTTAAAGGTTAAACTCCACACTCGCAATGCTTGTTAAAATGCACAATTATTAATCTCAAGAGGGACTAGAACCCGTGACCCTGGGGCGCTGGCAAACCAAACAAATACTGCAGTTAGCTTTTGTTGTTGAAAGTACCGCATTTGCTTTTGTGCGAGAAAGGTAGAATAGAAAGAAGCAAGGGTCTTAGTCTAGGCACCATTCCGGTCAGAGACTATATTTCGGGAATAGTCCTGAACTTTTGAGGAGGATCTATGGTTGATCTGAAACTGAAATGTGTATAAACATGTATGATAATGCTTAAAATTATTCTAATTTTACAAATAAATCAGAATTTGAAGGATCTCCGGACACTTCCCTAATGACATTCCAAAGTCTTCGAACATAACCAGTAGAGATTTTTACATTCTTTCCTTTAGTTCACAATGGTTCGCGGTGTCCTCAAATTTTGTTACGATAATTTTGCTCATTTCCCGACGTCATACGATGATGAAAATTTGTACAGCGACGTTACATACTCTATTGTTACTTTCATTTATTTCTACATATTTATATATTATAAAAGCATATTTTAATATATTTATTTTTAATAGTACTCACAAACACTAGCCAGCAACGCTGTGACGTTTTACTAGTTGCAGAAGTCTTTAGGATTTGGGGAAAAATGATTGGAAAAACTTTTCTTAAACAATTCGTACTAACAAAGCAAAAAAAAAAGTTTATGCATGACTAAAAAGAAAAGCATGGAGTGGGCTCTCATGTACAGTCACTTTACAAATTCTTCGGAACAGTGAATTACAAGCTGTTGTAGTCAGAAACCTTTTTTCAGGCGAGGAAATTGACCCGAAGGATCCTAGGCAAGGTGAACCGATAATGGTTTACTATTGCCTTCAGTAAAAGTGGGTTCCGGAAGGTTCGAATTCGGAACCCCTATCTGGGCATATTGTTTTGGTGGGGGGAAAAAGAAATTAGTGATTGCTAGGAAAAAAACGAAATTAAAAAAAACTTTACTGTAAAATAAATGTACAACAAACCTAGCAAGTACCAAACATCTTTCGCTCAGGCTGAGAAAAGTTAAATAATGTAAGTAAAACATTTTAACTATTTCATCAACCATGATACGCGCATCTGCTCGCCTGGATTTGTAAGAGCAGACAGAGAAGGACTGCGACTCTGCGAGGTTTCCCGAAGTTGCCCTGTTCCCAAGATAGCCGAAGTCTGCTCATTCTTCAGACCGTAGCTATAAGTTTAAAGATCTGCCATCTATGGGATATTTTAAAAATTGTTTTGGAATGGGAAATGGCTCCTCCCGCGAAACGAGGAAAAGTGTCTAATGTACAAAAAGTCTACAAGTTTGTTTCTAATTACAAACAACAGTATTTGAATCGAAATTTCCTAAGTAGATTAATATTTGACCCGAAGTTGACCTGGTTTGCTGCGTGTGTACTCTTTATAGCCGAGATATTTATTAACGTAGTTGTTATCGAACATGTAAAGTGTAAGTGTGACACGTGTTATAATTTTTTTTGAAGTTTTAGATTAATTAGGAAGTTAATATGTTGAGCATACCAAAATGTGATTTTGTGTCGCGTTGTTAGGATTCGTTCATATGCACATGAGTATGTGTGTACATTATTCGTAGGTTTACTTTATGAATGAGGCCTTGCACTAAGCGATGTACTATTAAACTTGCGGTTAAATGTCAGAAGACATCTTCAGAAGGGTACCAATATACAAGGACGAAAATTGCTTTAGCAGCTCGTGTTTTGGAAAACTTATTGACCGAGAGTTTACATATACTGTAAATTCTAGCTTGATTCGCGTTAACTTTGCACCAAAATTAGTACAAGGCTAAACATTTGGTGTGATACGTTTATATGGTCGGGAAGCGTGGGAGCAGAATTTCACATCAGCTATACTAATTCCGTTGCAGATAATTTACACAGGGACTTCTATTAACAACGACAACCAGCAAAGCTATGTCTTGTTAAAGATAGTAAGCAGGGCTGCCAAGTTTTAATTCTAGGGAAAGCCGATATTGATATCTACAGAAGCTGACATTGCACGTAATTGCTATTTAAATTATTGTCTTCGTAGAACAAGGCAGTTTACTTGTCAGATATACTTTTATTGTGCCACTCTTTCTGTAAGAGTTTTTCATCAAATTTGTATTCATAATATTTATCCTCATGATTTATTTGAATTTATTTAAGGCCTTAGGGCAGTGTTCGATTTGCCATATGAGTGGGGGGGGATGCCAGTGATTTTCCTGGTGTCTTAGGATTTCATCATGAGGATTCCAAATATCATTCAAGCCAAGGATAAAATTTTTGTATTATTAGGTGAAAACTTACAAGCAACCACTAGTTTTAGAATCCCCTCTTGTTAATTTATAACATCGAACCTTGCATTTTATCGTCTTTGGCTCAGACTCGTCTTCACGGAGAAACGGAAAAACGCAACAACTCAATATTATGTTGCGTTTTTTGTGAGAAAAAATTTAAAAAACAACAAAAAACAGCACAATATTGCAATTTTTCATTTTCTTGCAAGATTGCAGTCAATTTCATTGTAAAGATTATTCCAAACAATCAAAATGTTCTGGAGGTTGTCTGTTTACATTTGAATTGCATACATTAATTATAAAAACTATTCCCGTTATCATTGGTAGACTTCAGTACATTTTCAGTCTACTAGAAATATGTTTTATCAGAATGAAGTTGCTTTTACTATTTTTTAAAATTGAGAAAAGAACTATTGTAAACAACTTCATTGTTAAAAGGCACATTCAACTTTTAATATTTTACTGATGTCAGAAAGAAGGCTTGAGCTTTGAGCTATTTTAAAAAAAAAATTTCAACTTGATTTCGGTATACACTTCACATGTCTAGTAGCTCGTTAGATAAACAATTAAACAAATGTCTTTGGAAATTTGGTTGACATGTTGAACACGACATCTTGAATATTGAATGTCTCAGGTTTAACGAATCAGTCTACATGCACACTTCATGACGATTACATGCACTACTTCAACCAATTTCAAGAAGTGTCGTTTGTCATTCAAACAGGAAGAGGTCGGTAAGCAACATGTAAGATATAAATTATAGACCAGTTTGTAAAAGAAACTCTTGGGGATTCTTGTTGCGCACACTTTTTCTGTGGGCGCATTTCTAGTTTAGCCTAGTTTTTACCCTGTAAAATGAGGACTGGGTACGTGCCTCCCTTTTTCGTATCCTAGTGAGGCGCTGGATGAATGAGAGTTTGATATTCCTGTGCAAAAGGAACACAGGTGGTAGTTCGACGCTGGAAGTTGTATGCGCAGTTTCCGAACTCTCATAATACGAAAAAGTGGTTCCGGAGGGACTTCTTGGAACATCTCAGATAAACTGGAAAGTGTCTGTCTGAGAGATGATTTATATTACGAATGCAAGTTTTGATATTTCTTGATTAATAATCTGTTTTCACGGAAGTCTCAATCAAAAGGAAAACTTGAAATAAGCATTTCATCCGCACGCCATCCTGTCTCCTGGAGTTTTATTCAAACATACTATCCCGTTAATATTTGTTTTGATTTGGCGGCTGAGATGGTTCGCTTAAACTAGTTTTGCAGATTCGATCTGAAATAATTTATTTCTGTTCGATATGTTAGATTTTTGTTTTTGAATTAATTTTGTAAGGGCTTTAGGCAATGGCAGAACCCCGAGAAAACCTACTCCATACGGTGTTTGTCCATCAATAAGCCCACTTGGAACGAGCAGGGTTCGAACCGACGACCCCAAGCACCAGATGTGATCACTCTACCATTGAGCTACCGCGACCTCTGTTAGGTTTTTTCGTATTTGTGGTACAGGTAAGATGTTGGTTGAAAGCCTCACAACCACGTCAAGGTCTCTTACCTTCTGTGAGGGCCTCTAGTATTTTTCAAGTTGGTAGAGGGACGTAAGATCGTTTGTACCGTACGATCTTACGCCGGAGAACCAACTCTCACAGCATTTGGTCGACTGTGTGTACGCGGCTGGTGTTACCGAATGTTTGTGTTTTCTCGTTCCTGTGGAAGTTAACAGATGCTTCACTAAACCTGACTTGGCAAACCCCTTGCTATTTCTGGGACCATGATAGCGAGACGCTTGCCGGGTACTCTTTAGCAAATCATTTGTTAAATTCCGGGATACTGAGAAGTTGTGTCCGTCGCGACTGCCGACAAATGGCTCGCCAAAACTGATCTGGCAAATACCTTACTATTTCTGAAGCCATGATAGTGAGATCCTTGCCGGGTACTCTTCAGCAAGCCATTTGTTTATTTACTTGTGTCGGACGCACGAGAGTTGTGTGTGTATATGAGTGTAAATATTTTTAGAATATTGAAAAATGTAGTCATAGATTCAGTGATAATAAAAGAGTATTGTTAATAAAATATGGTATTTGTTGTACTTTGTTGCGTGGTTTGTACATTGGCACGTAATGATTATTAGATCTTCTAATTGTACAGTAAAACAATGCAGTTTGTTTGAACTTAAAATTCTTATTTTCTTAAAAGACAGGCTGACAAGGCTATACACTTTATTGTGAAAAAGACACAGCAAGCATTACAATTTCAATATTCTAACATCTTCCTCAGACGAAACACGAATCAACACTCTGAGGTTGATTAGTGTTTCGTGTGTGAGGAAGATATTGTTAGAATTTCGAAACTGAACGTTTGCTATGTTTTTTACAACAAAGTTAAGTGCATAGCCTTGTGAGCATGTTTTAATTAAATTAAGTATGGATACAAGGCCTCAATATAATTTTATCTTAATTTTTATAGCGTCAGTATATATTAAATGCCGACAAGCAGAGACGTCATTTATATTAGCTAAGTCTGTATGTAGACAGTGTTCGGAAGAATATACGAGATCTAAACTAGTAGCAAGCTACTTTCTATTTGAGGGTCAATGTATGAGCAGTCGCGTCACGGGCCATCGTCAGAAATATTGAATATAACAAGTATAGCAATCAGTCTGCGGTCGATACCAATAGCTAAAAGTCATAACACACACAATTTGATATAGCTTTTAATTGGTCCGCGAACCAGCTGTTGCCTGCTGCTCTAAAGCATTCAAGGGCTATTCTTTGAATACACCTACAATCCAGTGTGGTTGGTTATCTCTGTGTTTGGACAAATTTCTGACGATCATTGGAACTAAACTTTGTGATGTCATGACTTAGTCCTTCTATACAAGCAAGTTGACGGAGGTTGTGACCCAAAATTTTTGCTCAAACCTAATCAGAGTTCATTATTTTTTCCACTATCGTACCATCTGCTCTGTTTCATTCAAACTGCGGTAGATATTATTAACTTTTTTTTTTTTTAAGTTTAGACCCACTAAGGGATGTTACAAGCTGCTTAAGCACACGGACTATAGTTATTTGTATTGAAACACAGCCAACATCTTTTGTTTTTCAAAAATGTTATTTCATTATTTGACTGTTTTTCATTTTTTCCGTATTTTTATCTTTGTAACCTACAAAACCTGAGCCAGTTAATCGCTTGATTAACCTAAAATTCCAAATTATGGTTTCAAAGTAGTTTTTAACCAGTAAGAAGAGAACATTAAGTCAGGATGACTCACATTACGTAGTTTTCGAAATGAAATAAAATCAGGCGGCTGTTGAGGTTCTGTTATATTTTTTTCTAAATTTAATTTATGGCATTTAGGCATCTAAGGTTCAGGCCGGGAAGGGGAAAAGATTCGGGAAGGTTTCGGCCAGGGCCTTACGTTGAAGGTGTCATCCCAGCATTTGCCTGGTGTTACTGAGAAAAAACCTGTCAGGATGGTCGGCCGCTGGGATCGAACCCAGGACCTCCCGAATGCTACGCCAATCTATGTTACATTCGTTTAAATTCCTGTGATTTGAAGTTTCGAAAATATTGTACTAATTATTCACAAATGTGAGAAAGAGAGAGAGAGAGAGAGAACCAAAATGTAAAGTAAAAAAGAATGTAATATCTGCTGCAAATCCAGTCGATATTTGTAGTATATTTTCACGTTCATTTAAAGTTTCTAGCTTTCGTTTACTTGTGTCACTATTCCAGGATGTCTACCGCCCTGGAAAACTCAGGGAAATCTTTAATGTATGAGGGAAATTCAGGAAAATTTATGAAGTGGACCTGTCCACGGTTAGTAAGAGCACTGCCCCGTCAAGGCGGAAGTCGTGGGTTCTATTCCCACTGCTGACCGGTTTATTTTACTAGTGAAATACCAATAATGTTGAAGATGCTTGAACAGGGTGGTGGTAGGATTAATAAAGTGTCATTGCGTATTATTTACATGTTCCACTATACTAAGGACTCAGGATATTTGAAAAAAAAAAAAATCATGGAAAAACCTGGAAAATTTAGGGAATTTCAAGTTACAAAATCAGTAGACACCATGGATTCCCGAAGTTTCCCAGGTAGATCTGCCTCCATGACCTTTGCACAGTAATTTCGTGTTCCGGATACTTCGACAACTGTTCTAATTTACACAGTAGCTTATTATTTTTCAAAGAGTCACAATAATAATTGTTTATGTTTGCTGCTGAGGTTGTTTCGCAGGGAGATTTGTGGAAATAGTACTTTCGCATTGCTATAGCTATGAAACGTACTAAACAACATTAAAGTACTGATTACAGAACATAATGCGCAAGGGCTTATGTGAGTCCATTGTCACAAGATAAGGCCCCTTGGTTGTGTTTCCTGGTTTTCATGGTGTTCAGTATGTTTCATGGCAATAGTAATGCAAAACAGGTTATTCCCAAGTGTTTCAAATAAAAGATGACGGAGTAGCTTTTATAGAGTATTACCGCTACTCTTTTTATCTTTAAGTTGTGCAGAGAGCATTTCTTTAAACAGGTCGTGTTTATAGAAGACTTGCCGCCATTAGGAAAGTGTCTAGGGTGCAGAATAGGGCGCCCTATTCACAAAAATTTGGATGAGTAATGTAGAAGAAAACATGTCTCTGTCCGTAGTTGTGTCTATGTTCAAATTAATAATTCATATCGTTGCAATATAAACTTAACCAATACGTAAATTGAACCCAAAAATCCTGTTACAAAGGCGTATCAAAATTCTACATTCTTTCGAGTAAGTTTTAAGCATGGTAATGCACAACCCAAGACCTTTGTAGTTCGATTTCTGCAGCTTTCATCCCATCGTAATGAGTAATGTGAGGTTAGTTCAGTTAGTCTACGTTGTACGTATTTTATTACCGCTTTCAAAAGATCGGCTGATTAAGAAGTTTCTTTGATTGGCACTTTTGAATAAGGTTCTAGAATTCTGTTCTCCGTGTGTAAAATCTAATTGAGTAACGTAGAAAAACAAATTCTGTTGATATTGGTCTGTTTTCGAACTATGTCGAAATAATGTGACGTAACTTAACCTGTTGTTTAATTCCGTGCTATTATAAGGTCACGGAGATAATGATATCCTAATCCGCTAGGCCTTTATATTTCAATTTAACACAAATGGGTCACTAATATTAGTAAGTTTGACCGCAGTTAATAAACCAGTAAAATCATTGCTGTACCTTGTAAGACATAAGTGTATTTCTTTTTATTTTGTTTTAAAAATAAATTAAACTGCGATGATATATATGTACAAAAAATAAATTTAGTCGTGTATTAGACCTGGAATTCGCGCAGTATCCCTGTTCTTTTCGGATCTTGTTTATTAACCTACACTTCATTCAATGCAGATCGAGGTTTCCATCCTATTTTACAGGTCTCTGCAACTGCGCTCAGTGTATATGTAAAAGCTTTGTGCATATTAAAAAAACGTTTCAGTGAATTATTGTCCTGTGGCGGTTGGTTTTGTATTTGCGTTCTATAATTCGATTTATAGCCCATAGTACGGACCTTGCTTACGGCGGTAAGGTTCATTTTTATTATAGATAATATATTTCAATGTTGCATTGAAACTTTTGTGTAAATTAATGAATAAAATGAATTATACAAAGAGTCGTATTAAAGGTGAGAGTTAAAATTAAAATTGCAAAAACATTATTAAATAAATTTCTATTTCATTTACGAAAGTAAGGAAGACTGCATAATGTTTTCTGTTTGTTTTCAGATACAGAAATCGACTGGGTTGCATACATGCAGGAAGTGGAAGGTGTCATTAATGGAACGTGGGATTACACAGAGTTAAAAGGAGATACAGGGCCTTTGGTTTATCCTGCTGGCTTTGTGTACATTTTCATGGGGTTTTATTATTTAACAAACCATGGCCAGAATATTCGCGTCGCACAGTATTTATTTGCTGGATTGTACTTAATTTTTCTGTTCTTGGTTTTTAGAATATATATCAGAAGCAGAAAGGTAAATATAGTAGTTTCGCCTTTATATATATATATATATATATATTGTTCTTTGAGATAAATGTTGATTTTTACGGAATTAATATTAAAATGTAGTAACTGTTTCTAAGTGTAGCCTAGTAACGTGAGTGAGGATCGTGGATGTGGGATATCTGAAAGTTCTGAGTTTTTATTGTGAAAATTTTCCTAATTCTGGGAATTTTAAGTTTCTTGTGCTGTATTATTTAAAACGTTATCAGCACAATCAGCTTGAAATGGTATTTCTGCTTGATGCAAATATATGTTGAAATAAACTGTAAGCTTTGTCAAGAGATAAAACCTTTCTTAATAAATTTCTTTTCTATTAATTTCAACCTGGAAAAGGCTTTTCGTTTTATCCAGACAAAATCTTTTTTATTATTGCTTAACCTCCCAAAACACTCTCGGGAGAGATATTTACTTTAAATTTTTCGCTAAAGGACGAACCTTTTTTGGAGGACTCGTAAAAATCTAACTAAACAATTGAACAGTTACTATTTATTTAAGAAACGAACAAAATGATTACTATAAAAATTATATACAATGAATTTTTACACAATTCAAAATTTTAAATCAGAGGAAATTAACGCCTGTTGTGCGCTTTCACGAAATATGTTTAAATAGGCTTTCTGTTCGCAAGTAAATCGAATTAAGAAGCAAATTTATCCAAATCTGATATTCTCCGGGAGGCGATTTTAGCGGATTTGGACTAGGCATTTGTGTAAAGGATAATGTATCCGTCTCGCGAGGAAAATCACACTTTCTGTCCGGTAGGGAATTTTTTAATCTAACTTTTAATACTTGTGGAATCGTGGTTTATTCTATTCACTTAAAAATTCATATCTGACCTTCGATCCTTAAAAAAATCCGCATCGGGTAGGATTCTCTCTATTTCTATTTGTCTGAATGTATCATACCATTAAGGAAAGACACCGATACCTCCGAGACTACCTTTTTCTATATTCTAGATTCCACTACCTCTACGATTCCTCCGATCAAAGCTCTACCTCTGAGCCCACCATTATGTATCTACTTCTGATACCAACTAAATAGCATTTTTACAATCCAAATTCCGCATGCTCCACCATCCCGTTTACATGTAAAAATACCTCCATAACCCAGCTACTTTCTATCACAAGCAAGATCAATAAAAGATACCCCCCAAACACTAAATACTTGCTACATACAACCAATAAGATACCTCCGATTACACAACACCAACTACCACCATTTTTCTAGCTACAACAGATACCTCCGATCAAAATCTACTCACTACCACCAGCTCTAATTTCCTGCAAATACCTCCATTATCTATCTTCTACTGATTCCTCCATTAATAATGATACCTTCATAAAACAATACTCATGCAACCTCTATTAACATGCATCAAGTCAAACAAAGAGAATCCTATCTTTTTGATATCATAAAAAAAAGTCAAATGATTGATTGCATCGTTAATATCACTCCAAAAAATTAATTCAGATATCAAAATTCTCTATTCTTTAATTATCGCAGGAATCGACCATAAAATCACCTTTGGCGGGAAATTGACTATCGACTATAAGAGAAATTAACGCTCTTTCTACACAAATAAGACTATAAGAGAACCTTTAACACTTGTAAATTAAATTGGGCCAATCAGGCCTACTCTTGTTTAACCTAATTTCCCTTCAAAAATACAGAATAAAATTAAATAAAAAAAGTCCATTTACTTGATTTTTATATGATTGCATGTTCATAAACGATGAACTTTTAATTAAAATTCAGTTTCATCAGTTCTGGTCATCAATTAATCATAAAAAAGTAATGAAGCGACACCGTCGGTTCATTACAGCGTCTAAGGTGCACAGAAATGTTGATCACTCAACTGACTTAGGACCCTAAGGGTCAGTTCTACAATCGACCGCTAAACTTCTAGTCAGCGCTAAGTTGAGGCCAAGTCTGATTTTGGCCAATGAGAGTTGGCCTCAACTTAGCGCTGACCAGAAGTTTAGCGGTCGATTGTAGAACTAGCCCTAAGTCGTCTCCAGCTAGCGGGTCTGATGCTGCTGTTTATTATTAATCTCTAATTGTTTCTTATTAGACGGTTCGCAGAAAAGTTGACCAATGAGAAATCGTGATGTGCCCTACAATATCAGATTGCCGAGGCTTGTGGTGCAGCTACACTGACGGTAAGGTGAAGTGCTGGAGAAGTTTAATAAGCTTATTCTCCCATACAAACTTCTTAAGAACGAGAAAGCATCTCATGCTTTCAGCAATTATGCTATTTGCACACATTTGACTCGAGATCTCGAAATCTATTTTCCTTACAATTTTACGGCTCAATTCAAACTTCTCTAAATTCTTCACAGTAACCTGTAAATTATAGAACAATCTTCCATACTACCATGCAGATCGGTTCAGATTTCAGTGGCATTGTTCCTGTAAAGATGTTGAGAAACTATTTTACTCAGTAGATGATGTAGCATCATATTTTGAAGCGAGCAGTGTGTACTTTGAGTATGTCTTTGCAACAGTGGCAGTGTAAGGTAGCGATATTGTTGTGTGTGTGGGAAGGGTGGAGGGATTAGTATTATTACTTTTAGTAATAATAGTACTTTTTCTTCTACTTTTTTCTCTTTTTCCGTGATGAATCTCAAAAGTTCAGGTATCTTTTGAAATCTGATTCTCTTAAGTATACTTTATATTATGTCGAATTTTCTTGAGTATCGGCATATCTAATTGAACATATGTGGGTAGTAGAGTTATTATCATTTTTAGCTATTAGTTACTTTGTAGTCTGTCGACATTGGAAATGTTTGAGAGAGAGACTGAGTGAGAGTGTTTTTCTATGTACATCTATCGATCTGTTTATTTGTGTAAACGTTATTACATTATTGTGATCGTTTTGTATTTTCCTTTATGGTCGGATGAAAGAAAAGTTTTAACGACCTTAATTCTGCCATAATTAAAATAATAAAATAAATACTACTACTCGTAGATCAGAAGTCCTAGATGTATGTCCTGGAAAATGTTCTGTATAGACCTGGAAATGTGAGGGAAAGTGAAAGTAGAAAACGCATTGTAATTTTGTATATTGCTATCGATTTAAGGATTTTGTCAGCCTGAGCCATAGTTGCCTAAAGACCTTAAAATAAATACAGATTCAGATTTCAAGGATTTTGTTTTTAGCGATAATAGTTCAAAAAATATTAATTACGTTTGTTTACGCCCTGGGGACATACTGATAGCAGCGCAGTCATATTAAATGTAACTTTGGGGTAAATAGGTTTAAGTAATTTTATTTCAAGTTTCTGTTACCATAAAGATTCGTACAGTTGAGTTGAGTTGAAATATGGGGGTATTTATATGGTAATTGTTCCGTAAAACAAACATTTGAGGGTGTAAAGGTACGGTAAAACGTTCGAGACGATAATGAATGAGTATCCTTGTATTGAAGTTGGCACGGAGGCTTGGAATTTACATGTAATACTGTATTACCGAACCTTCTTCACTAGCTGAAAAAGAAACAAGAGTATTAATTTTGTGCGCCTCATTATGACACATGCAATCTCTGGTACACCAATTCCCAGCTTAGTAGAACGCGAAATTGTAGAAGAAAGGGGAGGGAGGGGGGGGGATATAAACGGAAATCATTATTAATTAATATGTACGTATTTTAAAGATCTGTTTTCAAAATCGTTTGATAATAAACATTATTATATTTGTTCTAAAGTACTAGCAGTTGTTACTGTATTTTTATTAAAATTAATATTTAAATCATAATAGATGCCACTGTACTCAGTGGTTCTAAGCAAATAGTGAGTGGTTCACAGTTTAGTTGTACGTCAACCAAAAATATATGAAACCCCTTTTTATCTAGAATATACTTCATATTGAAAGCATACTCACTGTGACCTTCTGTAACTTTTTAGTGACATAAATATTGTTAAAATTATTTAACTTGTGTCTCAGTAGCTGCCCTCAATTAGTAAATGAAGAGTGGAAATGCCAAACGTCCTAAGTGCCAAATTTAAAATTTTACAGAAGAAACCCAAAACTGAATAGATTTGGTATCACATATAACGTATTCCTTTTAACATAATGTGATTGTTTTCACCGTTTCCTGATTGATTTGGCACTGGGGACATGCAGGTAGGCACATCGAACATACTTGGGGACAATAGTGTCCCCCCCCCCCCTCCACAAACAATAGCACTTTGAACGTTTTGTATTTCCACTCTTCAAATGCACGATAAACACACACGCTTTCGCAAGACCAAACGCATGCATCATCAGGTGTATAACAGTTGAAAACAACTGGATCAAAAAGCACAGGAATTACATAATCCTTGTCGGAATCACCAATAACTTGAAATTACGTGTGGTATAGAACAAGATACTGGTAAGAGCAAACAGAGTTGGCAATAAGCTAACCGTGGTTGGAGTGCGTTCGTCAATTTTACGACCACGTGAGTGAACATAATCGTACATTTTACTCAGAAGAGGAGACCAAAGTTTATTTATTAATTTACCTTCGTCCAAGTTTTTTTTTTTTTTTGTTTGTGCATTAACTGTTTTTACTTTGTGTGAATATTTTTATGTAAGAGTTTTGCATCTGTAATATCATGTTTAGTGACACTTCGATGGTGACACGCCTGAAAACTGGTGGTATTTCCTTTTGAAATACCTTACATGTTCCTCTAATATGACTTTTTACTGTTAGTCAGACC
>JAGDQP010011459.1:17371-52920 GCA_022664845.1 Lepisma saccharinum
ATATATATATAATGGTAAAAAGGTAGAAGGAAAAGGATACTTACATTGTAGAAAACTATGACAGTTGAACAGGAACTTCACCGACACCATAGAAAAGCGGCATCGTTTCGCAAAAGCGTTTTCATATGGTAGGAGGAAAAATGGACAGCGGACTGGTACGGCACTAGGGCCAAGGAGACGTCATGTTGCCAACTATAACTTCAGTAATTCCCGGGAACGTCGGATTTTTTTTTTTTTATTTTCTTTAAATTCTAAAATGGGATGTAATTTGTTTGTCAGTTTATTTTGACTAACAAATTTGTGTTTAATTTATCCATACCATTTTATTAACGTATCTTTGTAAAATTCGTTTTGTAGTCCTTTCAAGATGTGTTCAATTTCTGTAGAAAAATCCGTGCGATTAGTGAAGATGTTGACTGGTCGAAGAAAAAGGGTTGACCTTATGTTATATTTAGATCGTTGGGAATGTCTCTATTTTGTATGTATATGTTAAAATTACTGGAATTTCTTTCTCTTTACAGATACCACCATATGCGTTAGTGTTTATATGTTGTACATCGTACCGAATACATTCTATCTTCGTGCTGAGAATGTTCAACGATCCAATAGCGATGCTGTTTTTGTATGCTGCTATCAATTTGTTTTTAGATGATAGATGGAGTCTTGGAAGTTTAATGTTCAGGTACTTTTTTTTTTGTTTGTTTAATAACGAAACCTACATTTAATTTTATTCGATACGCATGGACGGATGTTTATGAAATTTTTCGTTGTTTAATTTCTCATTGATTTATTTCATTAGACTTTAAGTTAAGGTTTAATTTCTATCTATCTCTCTCGTTTTCTTTCTTTTATACAAAAAAGAAATTATTAATTCACGTGTCTTTGCCATCCCTTCCTAACTCTGTATAGTCCCTGCTGTTTTAAAAGATTATTGTCTTAAAACATACAATCTAGGATTTCAGGACCTTACGTCTGAGTCTACGTATTTATTTGTTTCTTAATCTCCCATTAATCCTGCCAATTCCATTTCTTCCGAGCGTACCAGCATGAGTCAAAACTTGGATCGTTTCGAGTGAAAAAGTTAGTGTATACGTACCTTGCCTACTGTCATAACTGAGCAAGGTACAAACCATTGCCTTATGTGGACTTCTGTCAAAACCATAGTTCCTCGCTGGTACCACTCAACCGGTTTGGAGACCAAGAAATCTCGGACCCCGTTTTCCACTGCCTCACTGTTATTAAATTGCCTCTCCCTGAGGGAATGCGCTATAGATAGGAAAAAATGGTAATCCGAATGCTCAAGGTCCGGACTATACGACGGATTTGGCAGCAGTTTGATTCGTGCATCTGTGGAGAGGTTTTGGCGGACTACTATGAACATGGCTTGATGCGTTGTCCACTTGGAACGGAGCTCTCCTTGCCGGTCATTTTTGGCACAAAAGCAGCATGGAATTACCGTAATTGTTATTTGTATGGAGGCTAATGTTCACGGCCTATCCCTTAAGCACTAGTAGTTCCCAGTGCCCTGGGCCATGCACAATCCACCTAATGTAGAACATCACCTTCTCAAACCAAACTGTCTGGCTTGGTTGAAGCCACTTGTTATTGGTGTAGGGATATCGCAGAAGTATCCACTTTTCCTTCCCAGTATTGATTTGCCTATAGATCTGTATTTACTTTGATTATCCGACAATTGTCGACATAGGATGACTCGCTGCCTATTCTGTTCCGGTGTCAGGTCCTGCAGTGCTATGTGGAAGCGTCTGAACCTGAAACCTAATTCATGAAGCTGGTGAACTTTGCAGAACTGTAAAGTTCCAACGTCTGTTACCAATACCTGGGTAATTTGTCGTGGGGCTATTTTTAACAGCCTGTTACTATTCGTGGTCGATGGGTACCCTTACCTCGGTCTTTCGCTGGTGTTGCCTAATGGTTGGGGAACAGTTCCTTCTTCAGCATCACTAATTCCGTGGACACAAACATCATGAACTTGTTATGTTACCGTTACGTCGTTTATTTTATACCATGAATATTTCACTTCTTTCAAAATGCCTTTTCCTGTTTCTTGTAGCGTTGGGCTCTTTTTGTATCGTTTAGGGTAGCCTAAAATATAGTCGTAGATGACATCCAACCATTTTACTTTACACAAAAGCATTGTGTGTGGTGACTTTAAAAAACGCACAGAAAAATTAGTCGTTGCCGTGACCAGAACTTGAGCCCGAGTCTCCCAGGAGCTGGTTGGGCATCTTAAGTACTAAACTACCTCGGTACGTCCAACTTTCTGTGTATTATGAAGCATTCTATCAGTAGATTAGGTAGTTCAGATGAGGGTCGACGACTGCTTCACATGCACAGAAAGTTGGGCGTTACCGTGGTAATTTGCTTGTTACAATGCTCAAAACGGAAACTGAGAAACCCTGGTTCAAGGTCCGGTCACGTTAGGTGGATTATTAGCTAACTTACTTTAATACCACTAACAGGCTTATTTAAATGCTATACAGTTAAACAGAGGTTTCGGTATTTGATTTCTAATACAGTTATTCTACTAAGTATCCTCTTTGATTTCATTTTTACCGATCTCTCAACATAGACAGGCGATTGCACTCCCTTGATCTCAAAACTTATCTAAATATCTGTCCTCGGGAATGGTGTAAACTAATCTGCTGCGAAACTTTTCACTAACTAGCTGTGAGCATCGTCAGACATTTAGTAAAGGGTAATTGAATTTGAATTTAGTAAAGGGTATGTATGTATTTAATTCTAAATTATGTTGTTTACGTGTGTATGTACAAGAAAATATGTTAAAAAAGTTGGCAAATTGTACAAATATTAGCACATTTTACATATTTTGTCACCCGCGACACAACAAGACACTAAAAATTTATATTCGACTGTTTTGTGAATGTTACTAGGACATGGGAGAAAACCTTATTGTATGAAAATATTACCAGGTTGGATTTTTGGGCACAAAAGTGCATAAACTACGGAATAATTGTGCGGATTGTAATACTTTGAAGCTGAAATTTTGTTTTCCAAATAAATAAATAAATAATAACCTATTATTAGTGGTGTCTTTAAGTGGAGAGGTGGTGTATGGAATGTTGATGTTCTGTACCTCAAGTATTTTATCGAAGAAAGGGGGGGGGAGGGGGGCTAAGATTTATGTACGTTTCCCTGATGTATTTTGAATTATAGAGGCCAAAACATATCCCAATTAATTACCCTTAAAGATGAAATTTGATGATCCGATTTCAAATGTTTAAA
Source organism: Lepisma saccharinum (assembly GCA_022664845.1). Lineage (NCBI taxonomy): Eukaryota > Metazoa > Arthropoda > Insecta > Zygentoma > Lepismatidae > Lepisma > Lepisma saccharinum. The sequence goes on from JAGDQP010011459.1 coordinate 20,636, forward strand.
AAGGCCAGATACAGAATTTTCGTAGTTCGAGTCCCTTTCATGTTCACGAATTCGTACAGACAAGCAACGCTTTATAAAATAAGCCGGATTCAAAATAGACTGGAATTAAACACTGACAGGGGAAACTTACGTAAATTTGGATCCCCTTCATCGATGGGGTACGTAACCATCAACATTCCATATGTTAAAACACACCTCTAATAATAAGTTTATTTAACATACAATATCAGTTTCAAGAATTTTATTACAATTCCTACAATTACTTAGGTAAGTTTGAAATTTATTATAGACCCTCCGTGATTATTACCATGTCTTTATCCCTGATATCTCTCACACGTAACTCTGGAAACCACATGCACTATCAACCCTTTCTTGTCATGTATTACAACTCCCCGATGCGTGCCTTCTATTCGAGGACATTTGTGGATACTTCCCAGAGCATTTTACTCTAGAAACTTCTTTCAGCGGTTGAATATCTTAAAGATTATTCGATGTATATAATCTGTTAGAATATGCATACTTAACTTAGTGAAAAGGTTATCATATGCAATTCCAGTATATCGAACCAGGAATCACGATTTTTAAAAGCACAGAGGCTGAGTGACTCTTTGTTCGGCCAATTAAATAAAAAGCAAAACGTAAATTGAATCAGTGAATGTGTATATGTGAAATATTTATTATGATAATCTGGATTAAATAAAAGTGCAGTCCTAAAATGTGTTGTTCTAGAGTTGGCTTTGTAGCTATTTTTTTTTATTACTATATCTGTAAATCAAATTATTACTGTTATTATTAATATTCCATTGTAGCTTGGCTGTGTCAGTCAAAATGAATATTCTGCTGTTTGCTCCAGCTCTTTTACTGGTGTACCTGACGTCTTTAGGATATAGGAGCACTGCAGTTCAATTGGCAATATGTGCAGCTGTTCAGGTAAATTTGGAAGTTATTCCTTCTCTTGTATGAATGTGAGAATGTAGTTGTAAAGTGTACGCGGTCGTGCAGCTGCGAGGAAAACAAAAATATATTTTTATTAAAATGGTAAAATGAGAGTAGGAATGAATAGACGTAATTACTTTGTAATACAAGCTATAATAGTTAAAATTAATTAGTGAATTATATAATTTTTATTACTCATTGAAAATTTACCTCTTTACTTTTGCACTGTTGTTCAATACAGGGGCAAATCGCAGACAAAACGTACAATCACACGCAATTTTTGATTAAGATAAATAAGTAGCTCTTGTTTCCTATTTTTAATGTTGGTAGTGCGGAAAATCCCTGCTTGCGCAAGTAGGTTGGTTATTCGAAACCGTAACCGTCAGCTGTAGCTATTGGTAGAGCGTTGACTTCGTACGGTCGTGGGTTCGAACCTAGCAGTCGACTATCCTCGCTGAGGGTTTTTAAGTGTTTTTTCTGTCATACCAGGCTAATGCCGGAATGGTAACTTTCAGTTAGGACCTGGCTAACTCTCTTGGCCTGAGCTCACGATACCTATAAGCCATAAGTAAAATACAAATTCAGATTATCACCAAGTTCAAATATTTTGTAAATATACGAACTAGTATCTCAATTTATTTCACTCCAACCACATAAATTGAATGACGTGTAGAAGCAGTGAACAACTTTTTATATTCAGTGCGTCCAATCAGTTCTTCATCATCCAGTTTTTTTTTCTTTCTTGCTACAGACATGCCATATAGATATATGCGGACTGAGCGTAAGCGTGCTCCAATGCTCAAGATCGCTGTTCTCTGTTTTCGAACAGTCATATCAAGTGAACGTCGAAATGATCTGAATAGATACCACAAAACTGTACCATTTCCTGCGTAGAAGAACGTGTATGACTTGACGATCTGCAACCCAAAACCACTGCAAAGGCCATAACTGAAGAATTCCAAAGCGAAATGTTGTTTCCATTGTAACTGTATTACATGCTAATGGTCTTGTCGAGTGGGCAAGATTTCACAGTTTGGATCAGCACGGGGAAGGCGGTTCAAGTTCTACTCACACAGGCCATTCAGACTGGCATTCTCCTTGGTGCCCCTCAGTTATATCACGTGACTTGGTTGGTGATTCAGTATTATTTGGTATTCTGAATACTCTAGTTGCAAGAAATTTAGTTCGAGTGTAAGAAATACATGTTATGGCGTTCTGATTTCAGTTGCAATGTAATGGGTATTATAAGTCAAATAAATAAGTTGTATGCTTTACGGATGTGTTATACTCTGTATTATTAGTACATGAAGTAAAACAAAAGATTTCATAGTCTTTTGCTGTGCCAGGCGGCTTTTGTTCCAAAAGGGGAGTCATGTACCAAGGGTAATGACCTCATATCGCAGTTTTATAGAATTTATTTTAATACCGGGTTCCGCCACTTGTTGATCCCAATAGCTCTCCGAGTGGCAACATGGTGCTGGGTCTACGCCAAAATAGGGAGACCAGGGTTTGGTCTATACTGTTGCAGCTTATGGGCAACAACTGCAGTTTTATTTATCGTACTTCCCCCTCACGAAATTCCTTCATTGTTACTTCTCTTTAACGATCACCCGTAAAGGTTTTATGTTTAACATTGGTACGAAAATTAATTTCATAAGTCCTTTCTTTATATACACATATTTAACTATCTAATATAACGATAATTTCATTTTAGAAACTTGGCGGGGGAAGAGGGAATAAAAAGTAACAGCGATTGGAGCGTTGCCGCTCGGCTATAGCAACCCGAAGTGAGAGAACGGCTTCAGCGAGCTGTTTCGTTTTTTATTTAGCAGTCAAACCGGCATCGCTGTTGCCATAAGGGCAACAGTATACTCTTAAGTCTGGACGGATAATAGGATCGGACCACAAAACCGCTTGTACGGAAAGCGAAGGCGTTTTATTTCTTGTTCGAGATCATGTGGATTAGTGCATATATTGTATGCTCTCATAAAGAAAATAAACCGCACGTTGTGTTTAATCTGTTTAGAATGAAAAGATTTTGCGAGAATATACTGATCTCCTGCGGTCGGTTTTATGGTAGACAGTCGTTTGAAACTTGTTAGATCTAGGAAATGAATCTTCCCATTGATTTAAGTTTTCTTGGTAAATTTTCATTTTGGACGAATAGAGTTTAATTGATTGAAAATACTTCTGACTGTTCTTGCTTGTATAGTATTAAAAAATCATCGACTTATCTATAAATTATATTTTTGGGATGTAGTCTACTTCAAAATGTTCGTTTAAAAATTTACGGTACCTAGCCCATTCCTTTGTAAATAGAATTTTTCTTTAAACTGAAACACATTAAACAAAACTGCAGCATTTCAGTAATTGTTTGTATTTCATATTCTGACTGTTCTGCTTTGCGTAACAGCGATTTAGCATTGTACAGGAGCTAAGTCAGTAGGTATGGAAGTAACATGTCCACCACGTTAATGAAAACCATTTTTATTGTGTTGGTGAATACTATTACTTGTTATACCTCGTACGAATTCATAACTTTCTGCTGAAATTGATTTTCATGTTTGTTCAGTGTACTGGCTAGCCATTTGGCCAACTTGACTGTAGGATGTTGTCTACCTGATATAGTGATTCAGTATGACAGATTGTGTTTGTTAATTTTGGGTTGGCCATACACAATAGGAATAGCCGGTGCATCAACTATTACGTTCTAAAGGGATCAAATAGTGGCATTTTTTTATCATTTGCTTTGCTTTTGAGTCAGTTTGACTGAACAGGTTACGGTTTAAAACTATGTAGTAATCTGATCCTGTTATTTTTTTTTTGTAAAATTCCTAACCTGTAATGTTCATGTATTACAACTACATACTTGTTCCCTTGATCTGCATTGATAAGCCAGAATTCATTGTGGTTAAGTCGTTTACTAAATTTGTTAAGCAGGTAACTCGGGTACCTTTCTCGCTCTCCTGTACTTCAGATGGTTGTTTTAAGAATTACCTTGGCTGTACACAGTCATTTTTAAACTGCCGTATGTTTGTGTTATCAAGGATGATCAGTGATGCTTTTTCAACACAATATATTTAGTTACTGGTTGGAAGTGGTTGTAGTGTGATAGTGTATCTAAGGCCTCTTGCCAATGGAGGGTGGAAGTATGTTGGAACCGGTACATTTCTAAGGTTTTCTATTAGGTCCTCGATTTTTGTACTGCTTTGTCTGTTTTGTGTTCTTTATTCAGTTGCCTCCAGAGTTAGTTTTCTAATAAAGCGTCTTTGTTTAGTGCTACTATGATTTGTTATACGCACAAAGGTACTTGCTTCAATTTGATCCCACGCTATTACGTGACAGGGCAGGGAAAATTTACGCTATTAACTTCTTCAATATTGACACATTCCAGATGTAGAAATAAAAATTCTCTTCGCTCATTTAGGAAGACGGTTTAAGCAAAGTACAGTATCTCGAGTTTCAGCTTTCAAGGCAATAGAAAAAGAGGGGTCATGAATGACTCGACTTCGATAAGATGGGTGATGGAACAATGACTGCCAACTAGCTCAGTTGCGAACTTAGGAGGGTGGTGGGGGACTAATAGTGTTGTTGCTAATTTAGGGGAATGTGTAGGAAATGTAAATTACTTTGCATAAAAAGATCTAAAATTGCAGAATATTTCGTAGGAGTCTTTGGTGCATGCTTGCTAAATTGCAAGTCATTATTTTCTGATTTATTCGAGAGAATATTTACGTGATTTTAGATAGAAGAAATCATTGGGCTTTTGAAGGTAGAAACTTCTCGTTAAAGTGTCGGCAGCCGGCAGTGAACTTGACTTTTTCGAAGCCGACAGACAGTAGCTGGTTCAGCCAAAGGGTTAGGAATATTCATGTGCGCAGCCAGAGGTGCAGTGGTAGTTGAATGGCAGAGCACTTGGATGATAATTGGGTTCAGTTCTTAGACACTGCAGCACCTCTGGTGCCAGGAGTCGTAGGATCGATCCCTGCTCATGCCATGTGGGCTTTGTGGTGGACAAACACCGTATGCGTGGGTTTTCTCGGGGTGCTCCCGTGTCCTCCGACTTTCTTCATTCCACCAATTCATCCATACGGCCTCAGCCATAGTTGCCTAAAGGCCTTAAAATAAATTCAAAATTCAAATTAGACACTGCAGCGATCAATTTTCCGTTCTTTTTTTAGTTTTAAGTATTTAATAAATCTCTGTCTTTACTTGCATGTATTAAGTTATTCTGATTTATACCTATTCCCTTTATTTCAGATTGTTCTCGCTGTTCCCTTCCTGATAGAGAATCCAGTGGGATATATAATTCGTGCATTTAATCTCGGCAGAGTATTTCTGTTTCAATGGACTGTTAATTGGAGATTCCTTCCTGAAGAAATATTTGTTAGTGGATATTTCCATATTGCTTTACTTTCTCTTCATGCACTTCTGCTTTTGTTGTTCCTAGAGTCTTGGATTATGTAAGTCTCATTTTCAGTAGTTTGTATTAACGACTGAGTGGGGAAAAGGATAATATTCTCAAAAACCCGAAAATAATTGCGCACACTCTATCCTTGATAAACATTTGGTGTCAAGATAAGCTGGGGTAAGTCAAAATGTACTAATATTGATTTCTGTATGCGGATGATGCTTGATCTAATCATGCAAACATAATGATCTCTCCAGGACTCATTGAATAGGTGTGATGTACTTGTGAAAGCAGATAACCTAAGTCTGAGTTCCCTAAAGGCCGTCAATAAATTGAAAATTGTGAAGGCAGATCTTCGTACCATCATATTGACTACTTGGTATTAACCACGAGATAATTTACACGATTGGACGTTAAAGATTAGGATAATGAAAAGCGTGTTCAGTGGATGCGAAAGATGTTTCTGTACAAATGAATCTGCTAATGGGCCTATCACTGCAACGTTTTGAGTGATGTTGAAATGACTCTATGTTTCACAAGAACCCGATATCTGAAGAACCGTGTAATGGATTGGTTGAGTGCAATGCCTTCTTTGAGAGGGGCCTATAACGACCTCCGCAACAGTGAAATCCATATGGCCAGGCTCACGCCAATTGCTTCTAACTGAAACATTTGTACTGGTGTCATGGACCTCGTTATTTTCTCATTTGACAACACCGTATAATTTTCTAGTAGTGAATTTTTCAATTTAACGTATAGTTTCAGCTTTAACCAGTTCTTTCCTTCTATTTTGCAGAAAATAACTGTAAATGTTATCCTTTTCTCTACTCTGCTGTTATTTGTAGTTTTAGAAAACTTTAGAATTTATGTACACTTAGATTCATAGGAAATTACCAAGGTTTCTAAAAATAAAATTAATTTTATGGGCGGTAACAGCAACCAAGGTTTCTAAGTACGATAGTGTATGGCAATGCCGAGCCTATATTCGGTATAGACTTAACAAAACATTCCATGTGCTGTGTTTGCCACGTGTATTAACTGGGTATTGCCAGATCGTGTAGCTTTCATAAAGAAACATAAAACGGCTATATGCTATGAATTTGAGTAAACATATTTTCATTTTAACTACAATGCGAATGAAACTACGTATGTGAAAGTAATAAAGACGTAGTGAGTAGGCTTTCGTTGATTCACTTCATAGGGTAAATCAGGATTTAGTGTAGTGGGTAACTTATTTCTTATCCAGTTTTGTACCCTTTTTCTATTTACAAGTATTTCTTAAAGTGGTTTTCTCTAAACTCCCTCCTTCCGTTTCCCCCGACGATGTAAATGGGTTTTACTTACGAAATAGTTGGGTGTTATTGTTTGTTTATTGAAGGATTAGAGACTGCACAACGTACGCCAAACAAGTAAGACGAGCCTTGGCAGGTAGCATACAAAGTACTTTGATATATTTGTATATATATATTATGTATATATATCTGAAATACCTTTTGTCTTTTCTTTAGACGAAAAATTGAACACGTAAACAACAACAGAAAAAAAAGGGAAATTAGATTTTTCCCTGGACAAGTCAGAGAATTTTAAAATCCTTTAAGAGTGGCCACCCTGTTACAGATATTTTAGAAGGTTCAAATTATTCAGAGATTTCAGAAATTAGAGGCGTTTAGAAATAATTTGAACTGATCTTATAGTTCTTGTATATCGAACGTGTAAAGGACGTTCCAACAGTGTGTCAATAGGCACGTTGTAGTATGAAAATCTGCCACTAGATGGCAGGGGTCAGTGTTCTGAGTGAAACTGAGTGAGTAATTTTCTAAACAGAGATGAGTAAGCTAGCGGACAAGTAATGGTACGTACACATTGCCAAAGTAGAATACATGGTTCTTGTAGGAAGGTGAGAGTTTCAACAACGATAATTCATTGCTAGCTAGTAGTCGTGTGTTAAATGCGCACCGTCACGAAGCACGGTACTATTCCGTCAGAATGTATAGCACCCAGTGTGCACAAATTTTGCGCATGTTCAGATCGATTTGCCAAAATCAACTTTTCCGCGATTTATATGGCGGCAGGGGTCCGCCAAATCACTGGACGATCATTGCTGGCGTCTTCGCACGATTCGTCTCACTGTTGCAAATATAAAATAAACCTTAAGTAGATAAGGGAGCACCTATGTGACTAAAAGGAAGCTTCACGTCGTATTCTACATAAATATCACGTAAATTAAGCTACTTACACTTCCTACTCGTCACAAACACAACATAAGTGAAGTAGATTTTTAAATTTCGCCAATCTGTATTATTGTTCTCACGTTAAAAAAAAATCACATTGTTGCTGCCAATAAACGGAGCAATTGCGTTGTCATCTGGTGAACGTCGTATCTCGAAACTATTGACCTTTTAGTCTCCCTACTCGAGAGGTGAGCGATGTACGGCCCAGCAGTTCTTCACGGTGGGTATAGAAAATGTAAAGATCGTTAACGCGCACTGTAGAACTAGACTGGTAAACAGTGGGTACCATCTTTTAAAAACTACGTGATGCGTTAAAAAAAAGTTATGGGTTTTGTAAACCATTATTGTTCACTTGTTCATCTTTAATTCCGTCCAGATAAATTGTGTAGCGTTTTTTTTTTTTTGTATTTATTTCTATGTTTGTGTAAAAGGGAATGGCAGTTGTGTTAAAATATATATGAAATAGAACAGGGTTGAAAGGGAGCAAGTGTAGTCAAGTGGGAACCCTGCACTAAAGAACGAAATACTGTACTGATAAAGATGTATATCTTTGTGGTGATCGATATGTTTGTCTGGAGAAATTTTAGAAACTCCTTGAAAGGTCCTGGAAATGCCCTAAAACGATACCATGATTTTGTATACGAACCTAGCATTGTTAAATATTACTTGAGTAGGAGGTGGATTCTGAAATATATCTGAAATTGAACATTTTCGCAGGTGAGTGACTTACTTAGGTTATAAAGTCGTTGGTTCTCGACACTAGACATCCTTACTAGTGATTTAATTTGAGGTTCGTTGATTCCGTAATGTATTTACCGGATTCTGAAGCCTGGTAATGCGAGTTTATTGCCTCACCACAACTTATTTTTATTATATTCTGCTCTGGATAGCTTTCTCATGTTGTGTTTCATATGTATTTTTTAATGTAGATTTACATGTGTGTGTGCTTTTTTTTTTTTTTTACTTCTTTTTAGTTATCTACGAAGTTATGCTAGTCTTGGCTATGCTAAGTCTCAGTTGAAGAAACAACTTAAAAACGAGGAGTCAGTAGATATGGGAACGAGTTCGCAGCTGCTTCTTTTGCCAATGTTTGTTTGTAACTTCATTGGAGTTGCGTGCAGTCGATCTCTTCATTACCAGTTTTATGTGTGGTATTTTCACACGCTGCCATACATACTGTGGTCCGTGCCTTTCTCCGTAGCGCTAAGGTAAGTTTAGAATGAAGGTTTCTGAAATTGAATGTAGACAGCAATAAAACTTGTTTCATCATGATATGAAGCAGGTAGTTTTATACCCTATCGCAGCCTGAGCCATAGATGTCTCAAGGCCATAAATAAATTTAAATTCAATCTGATCATATGATGAGAACATACTTTCAGTGTCATTTAGAACTATTTGAATTTTAAAAAGAGAACGAATGCTTTATCTCAAATACGTATCTTTAATATTAATTATACAGTTGTCCTATTAACGGAATACCGCTATTTCTGCGGAATTGCTTTTTGTCATTAAGCTGATGGAATCTTCATCGTAACAACAGTTGTATATGTTTTCTTGTGTGTATAAACAGTAAACATGAAAGGGATACAAATTCGAAAAACCCAGCGTCGGGTCTCCTTAAACATTTGCGGTCTGAACATCATCAGCTAGCCTCTTTCCGAATAATCCACAATTCAACAAACAACATTGAACGGTCCACTATGGAAGCTTGTTCTGTCATTTTAAATAGACCAGATTTAAATACGGATAAGGAAAATTGTATAAAGCTTGTAAAACCTTTTTTAATTATTTTTTTAGATTACACTTACATATACAAGAAGATTTTTTTGTCGTATAAAATCTTTGTTACGCTGGTTGTATTTCACTAACAAGGTAAGTACTTGGGCTCGAACGGGCAAATACGTAAAAAAAATGGGGGTATAAGTAGCATTTGTACCCTTGAAGCAAAGGATGACGTCGGTATTTCTGCAAGATACTGGAAACGTCCACGAGAAAACACAATAGCAGGCGCAAGTAGAGTACGTGGCGTAACTATAAGTGCAAATGAGGACTCTCAATAAAAGAATCAAAGCAGTACGCACGAGTACAAAACGCACCTGTAACAAAGGAACAATTGTCACAAGTCGACACCGCACGGTCTGTAATGTCCATTTTGAACGCAACATCGAGTACACTTTTGAAAGATTGCACAGGTTCACCACTGTCATAACCAGCTTTCTTCCATGCGTAACGAAGCATTGGTCGATAGACATCTGACGAGAACTGATTGTAGATGACCGCATGTAATTTCAATTGAAAGAACCGATCATGTAAATTACGTTCCCAATTGGGCTGCTGCACACAGGAACGTAACTGAAGGTAGTCAGTAATTCGCTTAGCGTACACTATGTATTGCCGAAAGAAATACACATCTAAAGATTGAACATGTTTTGTAGCTTCTGGTGGGATTAGTTTCATAACGAACGTTTTCCTACACAGGCGTTCTGTAGGATATGCTCATCCTTGTGTCCCGACCAAGAGTCACACAGGAGGAGCGATGTGTCATTGTCAGATAAATGTGGATGTAATACCGACACAAAAAAACTTGGTAAGATGTTGTTTCGTCATCTTCCCGCTCACACTTGCGTCCACTACTACATTGGGAGGGCACTTTTCCTCCAGGTCCCGTTCAACACGGGGGCCGAATTTACCACTGGCTTCTTGAAAGCATATATACACAGGCGTCCATCCAATGAGATTGCCACGTCAATTGTGTGGCGCTGTGTATCGACTGCAACGTCGAGATAGTGTCTTTCTCCCCCTTTTTCGACAATGTACGTTCTGACGACAGTTCGTAGTTGAACTGACTTTGATCCCAGTTCCACACAAATTCCGTGGATATATTGTTCGTTCTGATATGCTCATTTACTTCCACCACAAACGCTTCTGCAAGTTTCGTTATCTCACCTGACTTGTCATGTTCTTTGCGGGATTGTAGCATAGTGATTCGACGCGATGTTATTCCAAACTGCCGCTTCAAATTTGTAATAAATCCTATCGAAGCTTTGAAATCCAACAGTTCAATATTCCGGGCTATTTCCAGCGCCCAAATATAACGTATCCCGCTAAAGAAAGATTAGTTAAGTTCAGGGAGACTTGAGGGAAAATAGGAAAGGTAGTTCTTTAATTGAAACTAATACTGTTTTATTTTATAATGTTAACAATGATATATGAAGATTTATTGACTATTGATTTAACATGAGTGGATATGGTGAATTCGTAAATATTTAACAGCTCGTCACTCGGTAGTGTAGAATCGGTACAATTACTGACTAAAATAATATGCCTTTGAAATTACAATTTAGTGAATTACAATCCTGTCACGCTAATAATGTAACATCTGAGAGATACAAACATTTGTAGCAAAATTACAATACAATTTGGGAGACCTTTTCCAAACAGGATAAATTACAATCGGTATTCAAAATCTTGAGTGATTGTAGTTTGATTGCAATATTTAAGGTTTTGAAACAGACTTACTGATATCGACTCCCTTCACCTTTCTTGACAACGAGTTCGTCGTGGACTACAATGTGATGGCTTCAGTACAGCTTCAGTCCAGAGGGGAATAATCAGTCCCCTTTTATAGTTCTGGTTGTTGTTCAGTTGAGATGTTCTGGCTTTCCCAAATGAGATACTTAATAAGTCATTACAGCGATTTGACCTTGGTCTCGAGCTATTTCTAGTTTAAGTTAATATGTTTTGAAAAGTAACAATTTTTAGGTTTTACTTGTGCAGAGGATAAAATCTTTCCAATATTTCAAAAGTACAGTATGGGCATAATGTCGTATTCACTTTTATATGATTTTTATTTAGTGAATACGATTCATTATTTACAAATTTATGGATAATTAACTAAATAAGTGTATAGATATAACACAAAGTTGTAAGTGCCAATAATGGACAGTAGCTCCCATAGCTCGCGCTTCATCAAACTTTGCATGGTACCCTGCTTGGTGGTATTTAACTGACGTTCACGATTCCCTTTAAACACTGCCGCGTTTTGCCGTTTCTCTTCTACATGTTCTAACACGCGTTTAATATTGCTCTTTGTCTTCAGTTTCGGGTATCGTTTCAAGAGTTTTTATATGAGTTGAATCCGCGGAAATCATAATCCTCGAATATGTTGTCTAGTGTCTCATCAGCACACTGTGTGATTACACTGTCAACGTTACACATTTTCGGCGACGGTTCATACTCACTCTCGCTACTTTCATTGTCTCTTCCAGGACTTAACATGTCGCTACGTATTCCCACTTCGTCCTCTTGCGTCACTTCACAGTCGTCACCACTGCGTTCTAACGTTAAGAGATTGTCCGTTTCTAACTGATTTCCATATTTTTGCATAATTAAGTCCACTAGAAAACATGTAAACGTTTCATCTTCCGGACCAATTCCGTCGTCATGACGTACCTTGCGTCGTACTTTCACCCCAACCAATCGCACCACATTCACCGGATTGATCACCACTCTCCGCGCCATTTGACGTCTCGCTACACATTCACTCTTCCCTCACGCGAAAGACAAGCGTTTGTCGAGTCACTGTTGGGAGTAGTTTAGCGCTATGCATGCGGTGGGCTTTCTCTGCCGCTCTTTAACTCCATCTGTTGGTGCAAGTTTGCACCATCTTGCAGAAAAACGAACATCACCTATCAATTCAGGGGCACTACCACAACTCACACTCTAATTTCTATAGGTATCTGCCTGTTCGAGCCCAAGTACTTTCCTTGAAAGAGGAAAAGTACAATGAATATTTAAGGTATGTATTTGTGATATTTAAACTTGTATTACCTTGTGCATTTTGTTATGAATCGGGTAACTGAATGTGATGTACCATTCTGTTTTGCAGGTTGTCTTTACTGGGTATCATTGAAATGTGTTGGAACACTTACCCATCAACTTGCCTCAGCAGTGCCTTACTACATTTATGTCACGTTATCATTCTGTGTGGGCTGTATAGATCTAGAGTTACGGAGCAGCAGATTGAGGCGGCACAATCAAAAGAATCGTAACATAGCGTCAAGGAATTTCGTATCAGTTTCGGAATAAACAAAGGTGAGGAACAGTTTGTGTATAATGAGTGAATTGAAAGTTTTCTTGTGTTACATAATAGAGGCAGAGGCAGGGAGAAAAATATAAGTCGTTAGTGTGGGGGCTAGTTCACATTTCTTGAAAGAGTATGGATGCTTTGTTATTTGTTGTGTCAAGATGCTGGTCTATGTAATTAAATGTTAACAGAAATAAATATAAGTTGAGCCGATTTAAAAAGTTTTCAGTATTTCAATATTACCAACTGCAAGAACGAAATTTTCTTTCAGTAATATATATATCTTTGTATAGCTAATGTAACATTACTTACGTGGTGTGATATGGACCACAGAAAATGCTAAATTTGAAGTTTTTATTAGGGAACTGTTGTCAAGGAGGAAAGAAAGGGAAGAATTAGTGGGTAAGTTTTTTCAAAACACTGACAGAACTTCTCACAATGAACAGAACTACCCCAGAGTATAAAAATATCCTGCAACCCCAAATCGTTTTCTTTTCAAGTGATCTTATACTTATATAGGCGCCAGAGGGACAAAATTGACGTCTTTATTTTGCTCAAAAATTGTCTTCGTGTTTTCAGTGATTTGATTGCCAGAAGCGTGTCAAAACAGACTGACGTAATGAGTTGGATCTCTTTGAGTGATTAAACAATTTCCAAATGACAAATAACGACCAATGACTGAAGCCAAAATTTTCCCACTACTTAAGTTATCTTTATTGAGAAAACAATCGAATTACCAAAGTAATAATAATAATTTAAAAAAAACTATAATAATTTTTGAGAAGTGTAATAAATGGACAGTATTTATACAGATGTGTTCAAATTATTAGACTCACTCCAGGAAGACCTATATCATCTAATATTACGGCCGAACTACTAATATTTTATCCTGCACTTGTGTACATTACAACTGGAGTACTTGCATCACATCACTCTTGAACCGCAGACTGCAGCATTGGAAACGTGTTTTACAGATCATGCTTGAGTTATAGTATAACTATTGTGTCTTTTGAGTCAACAAGTTAGCAGTGGAACACGCTGTTCTTTGCAGTTATATGAGGATACGATATTCATTACTTCAAACAGTTGCAGTTGATCATTTTAAAGTGGTTTTAACGTGATTGTTAGTATATTTATATTTTTCTGGGAAGTTCTGTAAATTTCCACATAATGGGAAAGGGCAGAGATACTTTTCCCGCGTAAAGTTGAAGTTGTGAAAGGTCTTTTGGAGGAAGGAAGATATACACAAAGAGGAATTTCTTGTAAAGCTATTATGTAAGAAAATATGCACGAAGAATCTGTATTTGAGATCAGAGAGAAACAAACAAATCATCAAAACAGAGTTTGAAGGAGTGGGCAAAAACGTGAGTTGTTCTCCAACAAGCATTAACAAATTCAGTACTTTGGCTCTGAGAAGAAAAGCCATTTTAAAGACTTAGGCAGATATGTTTGGTTTTGGTGCCAGGAATTCATCCCGGAATGTGACAGGAACTCTTTGCTTAGGAGACTAAGAGTCAAGCCGACCAAGGAGAAATGGAGAAAATACTCCACACAGAGTAAGAAAGTCTCTAGATGGTCTCGGATACTCCAACTGTGTAAAGAAGCGTCCCCAGTGTGTACAGCGACTAAAACATTGGACTTGTAATGAATGGGGGAAAATATGTTTCACTATATTTGATGAATGTTGTTGATATGTTTGCGTTGGCATGGTGAGATGTTCAAGTTGCAGTGTGTAAATCATCCGACCTGGGACACTTCATATACAGGAAATAATGCAGTAAGACACACACTAAACGTTCTTCAATAGCAATTACTCGCACAGATTGTAGCCTGATTTGGTGGCGACTTATTCAACTTATGAAGGATGGAGCGCTCTGCTACCAAGCTAACAGTGTGAAAAAATATTATTGATATTGAACACCATACGTGACATGTAGTAAATGAACTAGGAATTCATTAAAAGTAATTGGAATTAATTTGAAACATATGCCGATGCAGTTTTGTACAAAAAATAAAATTTTAGGAAATTTAATACGGAGTCTAATAATTTGAACACAGCTGTACAATCACAACTACAGAATGAAAGAATATCAAATTACTTATTACTTGGCTGTAAATTCCTTTGACTTTCCAGTGTTTGCTTTCAATTAAGTTTAACTGCAGTGTAAGTTTATTTTGTGTATTTGTTCTTTTCACCTGTAGATGTTCAGTGGACCTAATAAGTATTGCGTCGACTTCGTGTGAGATGACAGTGTTGTATTTCGAAACCAAGTTATTTATTTGATTTGATTTGATTTATTGGTCAACTTACATAATTTTCATACCTAATATACATAAATTTTATGTACTTGGCGTGTTCTAGTAGACTCAGTCGTTTTTCAGGTGCTTTCGTTCTTTTCGTACTTGCGAAATGCTGCCTTACAAGGAAGGGTCACGGTTCTCAAACACACAAGTCCTATTGATACCTAATACATTGCAAGCAACATAACGAGATATGTAGATTACCAAAATTTAAGGTGCCATGGTTCAGTGGGAGGGGAGCTAGGGGCTCCGGAACTTCGAATGTCACACAAATGTATATAAAGGCAGTAGTGAGGTTTTACAGGAATATCTTGAAAACGGGAAAAGTAATCAAAATAAAACTTGCACAACATATAACTGACCACAAGTAGTAACGAAAACCACAAGCAGTGTTGCCATCTAGGAAGCAGTGTTGCCAACGCAGAACAAAGTTACATTTTTTAAAATAGCATTGTATACCAATTAATGCATAGTGTTGCAAACTATGGAAGATACAGTATATGAGCTGAAAGTTGTCGGGTTAGAAAATATATGTGGAGACACAGTCCAATATGCTGGTATCTGGAATAACAGTAAAAACGCTAATCAGCACGTATACTACCGAGGGTTGGGGAATAGTGAAAGCATTGTCACCACTGAATGGAACCACGTGTCAAGTAAGATATATTTAAAAGGCACTAGTAACAAACAAAAGAACATTGTGAACGCTGATACCATAGAGTTGCAATCTTCGTGTTGGTGTGATATATCTTCCATAGTTTGCAACACTGTGCAACCAACATGTACTATTTTCTTTTCTATTGCCAGTACTTTTCCACTGTGCATTAATTGGTATATAATACTATTAAAAAAATTGGTACTTCGTTCTCGTTGGCAACACTGCTTATGGTTTTCGTTACTATTGTGGTCAGTTATATGTTGTGCAAGTTTTATTTTGATTACTTTTCCCGTTTTCAAGATATTCCTGTAAAACTTCGCTACTGCCTTTATATACATTTGTGTGACATTCAAAGTTCCGGAGCCCCTAGCTCCCCTCCCCTCCCCCTGGACCATGACACCTTAAATTTTGGTAATCTACATATCTCGTTATATTGCTTGCGATGTATTAGGTGTAAATAGGATTTGTGTGTTTTAGAACCGTGACCCTTCCTTGCTAGTTTGCTTAGTAAATTATTTAAAAATAATCCAACTTAAATTAAAACCTAAAAAAAACTGGAGTTTGGTAGAATACGTGACATAAGTACAGTTGTATCTCGCGCAGTAATGTTTTGTAAAATAATTACTTAATTTAAATGTAATTACAATTACTTCCTGATTTGGAAATATAATCTCTAGAGATAATACGTAACATATGCCAAACTATTTTTGAATAAGTTTTGCATTCGCTGCTTGCGCAAGATTTTTGCAAAACAAGTACTACTCCAAGATAAGTTAAAATAATAAATACAGGAAGAACATAAGGCGTGTACACACAAGTAAACACCGCTGTTCTGTTTTACATCCCTCAGTATACATATAAACATTTCCAGCAATATACTTTCTTTTATATATATATATATATATATATATATATATATATATATATTTATTTATTAAACAGTCTTACCTTTTTCTTATAGTAGGTCCTCTCGATGCACGTCAGTACGCTAACGCATGTTTTCTCACTTCAGTACAGGAATTATTGCTGACATTTTTTTGACAGCACCTTATCATAGGTCTGTATATTCATATTTCCATTCCTTGACCGATCTGTGCGCATGATTATGTGACTAATTCGAGTCACTAAATCTTTAGTATTTGAATTTTTAATGGCCTTTAGACAACTTTGGCTCAGGCCGGATGGATGAGATAGGATGATTGATGGAACGAAGGAAATGGGAGGAAACGGGAGAACACCAATAAAACCTACGTACGTGTTTGTCCACCACAAAGTCCACATGGCAGGAGCAGGGTTTGAACCGACGTTCCCAAGCGCCAGAGGTGAGCGCTCTAACTATTGAGCCACCTCGGCTCCCTAAAACTTTAGTGTATAGTTTTAACAGTTAGTGCACTGACGTGCATCGAAAGGACTTTCTACAAAAACAATTTAAGACGATTACTTTTAACCGTTAACAGGCGCATGTATATCCATTAGATCTTTTGAGGAGCTCTGAAGAAAATTAATAAAAAAAATTTTCACACTTCGTGACGTTGTTCCAGTTCACAATTCTTTCAGTGGCATTAAATGGATTTTCGTCAAACGAAGTAAATCTTCTGTAATATATTATCCGATATAACTTTTTACGTATTCAAAGTATGTTGAATTATGCATAAATTCACGGGGATAGTCAGAATTAGCGACAGGCACGCCAACTCCATGTGTAAGATATTCATGTTATCATTGGTAAACAGGTCGAGTAGGTATTTGTTCATTGAGAGACACATTTCCTTAAGTGAACAAGAGTTCCTATTGAGGTGAATATATATTTAAAATTATATGAACGCATATTGTATTAATTTATTTTACAAATGTTCGGGGCATTTTTGGCAAATTATTGTGTGAAAGGACGGCTGCCTGTATTCATTGATACATGTCCGTCCAACTACGATTAAGGTTAAAGTAAAGCAACGACCACCAACAAAAGATGGCAGCACTACTTCCGTATCTATCTAATGTATTTTTACCGTTGCACGAAATTTCAGTGCTGCTGCTACAAATTCAAGCGTAGAGGGTTCTAAGTTTCAGGGAAGAAAGTTCATTCAAGAGTTCTATCAATGCCAATTTTTAATTTTCTTTTTTGTTCATTGTTGAAAGAGTTTCATTGTTATAGGTTTTGATATTCACAACAACAATCAAGCTATTTCAACAATGAAGAAAAACGAAAATAAAAAATCTGTGTTGATCAAACTCTTGAATTGGTTATGAACTTTCTTCCCTGAAAGTTTGAACTCCCTACGCTTGAATTTGTAGGAGCAGCATTGAAACTTCGTGCAACGATAAAATTACACTAGACAGATACGGAGGTAGTGCTGCCATCTTTTGTTGGAAATCATTCCTTTACATTAATTAACCTTGAGGACTTCAATGTTAATGATATAATGCTTTTTTTATCTTTTCAGAGCCTATGGAAAAGACCAAAGACAACTGAGTTCTGGTAAAAGTGAATGAAGTGGATGGACAGTCTTCCGTTACATCTACATAACGTCATATTTCAGTTTTGTTTTGATGGATTTGACTGAGACTTGAACTTAAAAAGAGTATTAAGCAAAATCAGACTACATTCTTCATTTTAATAATTGATATAATTATCATGTGTGAATTAGTGTAGTAGAGTTTGATGTGTTACTGTTGTGAGAAGAGAAAAAAAATAGCAATTATGACGTAGTTTGAAGTTAATCTATGTAAATGATATGTATGAAGTGAGGTATCATAAAGTACATTGTGCTGCGTATTATTCGTATGTAATATAATAACCACCGACGTTACAGACCGATAGGTCCTGAGCCTGCCCCAACGTCATCCGTCCGCGCTTGGTGGAACTGCGTCCACCTGAGTGACGGCAATGTGGTCAGCGATGAGCGCCACGTAGCGGCGTAATAGGGGTTATCTACGCCAAGTGGACGTCACGTCTTTATTCACGTGACTCTCCAGTTTTCCTCACGACGCTGGGTGGACACCAAAAAGTGTGACTCCGTCCGGGAATTGAACCCGGGACCACGCGGACATGAGTCCAACGCTGTAACCACTAGACTATGGAGCCCGCATTATTCGTATGTAACACCCGTAATAAACACTCGGTGCCCGGATGGATGGTGCATGCATATGGTACGTACCGCACTTGTTAAATAAATTACTAACAAATTGGGAGTTTATTTTCTTACCTGCGCGTATTCTTTTTAGTTGCTTTTCTCCAATTTTTGTTTGATGAGAACCTATCTTTTTTTGTTTACTGCTTGTTGTGTCTAAGAAAACATTTCTTTAATTTTTTATTAACAAAACTTTTTTTTTTTATTAAAATGGTGTGATCCATTTTTTCAGTACCGTACCAACTTCATATAAAAAGTTAAAATACCCTCTGGCGCATATTAACAGAATCAAAATACATGGCTTTGGTTTTTGTGATTGCTCTGCTGTGGAAATAATCAGTAATACAAATCATACGCTATTCTAATGTATACATAGGAAAGGTCGAACCGTATTATTCATATCGCTCCAACCAGGACAGGCGTAACCCCTAAAGTGCTGTCACCGCACATAAATTATCTTTATCTTACTATATCGCTCCAAAAACGAGAACAACTCCTTTTCGCCTTATGTACGTATAGACACGTTGGTAAGTTCTATAGGATAAACAATAATAATAGCGGACACCCATTCTGTGACAACAGGCAAATGCCGGGATGGTACGTGCTAACTAGGCCCTGGCCGACTACCTTCCAACAACCGCTCCTCTACCCTATCCCAGCCCTGAGCCCTAAAAGTCATGAATAAATTCAAATTCAAGGGACCAATAGAAATATGACAAACTACATAAATTACATCCGAAACAAAAATCAAAGATGCAGTCTTCATAGCACTGACACAAGAACCGATCAACTACTCTAATATCGAATTAAAGTCTACATGGATGTCTAATTTAGAAACAGGAAAGTAAGAAACCTTGTAGCATAAAGGAATAGTAAAATAGCATCTACTCAAGGAATAACCCCATAGCGTAGTAGCTAGAGTGACGGACAAATCCCAAGGTGCCAGGTTTCAATCCCTCCTCAGACTGCTGCAGAAATTTCAAACTGTGTCTGAAGATGAGGGAATAAAGCTTTTTTGAAACGTAGTAGAAACGTCATTATATAAGGGTGGAGGCAATGGACAAAGTCCAATACTCCAGTAAACTCGGATAGGACATTAGAGGGTGCCACTAGGTCCAGGTTATAACTGGATATTAATTAAAGCACGACTACTTGTGAAAGCCTAAATGTGGCCTGGTGAAAGAGATGCACCTAATGGTGTCAGAATGAAATATTTTGTGTAGACCTCATGCACTGTTATAGAAGAGCAGAAAAGAATCCTGTCACGTTTAGTTGTTAAAAGTATCTTCCTCTGATATTCGTCAGGAATCGAGGTTGAATTTGTAGTAAAATGACATGTCCTCCTCAGATACTAAAGTACAAGATGGCTGTCGACTAGACTGAAGATAAGGCACAGCGCAAACAGCTAAAGCCAGAAGTTCTATATTTTTACACTTTTGTTCTATTCTCAAGGTAGCACTTGTGTGAAGAGTATAGAATGCTGGCGTGTTCATTGAGTAGATTAGGGTACATAAGGTTGGCAAATGATCTTAAATTACGCGAAACAGCGCTGTTAACACTTCCATTCAGTTTAGGCTTGCGAATTTGATCATCTATTATATAATTTCATAATCATTTACACGGAGGTTAAAGTAGTTTTGCCATTTCTGACATTTAAGCGAAGCCGTTTTACAAGCTTTGGAAGATATAAGTAGAGGCATATTGCTAAAAATAATTGTGAAGTGGCACACTGCATGACGTTGACATTGTAGTAACAGGCTATGGATAGTCAATACTGTAAATCATGACTAGATTGTGACTGGAAAGAATGTAGAGAGATTGGATGTATGTTTGTTATAGGCTACACATACGAAGCCCCGAATTTCTTTTCACCGTGTCCTCGTCCTCAAAATTTGCACATAAAAAATCAGTCTCATTCTCTGTCAAATGACGGGTCTCGTCGGGCAGACAGTTTGCTCATCCGGGCATTTCCCTGAGTCAGTGACCGGCTGTTGTACTCGATTCATAGACATCCTACGAATATTTGCTGTGTTGTGTAAGACCTTTGGAACTCGTTACAAGCGATCGACCATCCAGATTGAGGGATTTTCCTGTCACCCCAGAAAAAGCACCGGGATTATACCTTGAACTTAGGCCCTGGCTGACTCCTCGATGCCTAAAGGTCATAAGTAATTACAAAACCTTTCAATCTCAGGTACTTTTATCACCATACAAAGTTGATTTTGTCCATTATCCTGTGTGTGGCTACCTTGCTTTGCACATTCACCTGTAACAACATAAATAAAAACAAGAAGAAAAAAGAAAAGAACGAAATGACACCATAGACTTATTGTTTAAGTACACTGCTTATAAAACCGTGACCTAACCGTGTAGCAACCTAGCAATCAACTGGAATGGCGTTCGGATACGAAATTTTGGGAGACCCTCGTATCTTTGTGATACCTCATTTGAATTAACTTCTTATCACTGAATTATTCTGTAGCAAATATGAACATCTTCATATTCTGTTAAAGCTATTTACGAATGTATATAAAGTTTACATTTGACTTTGCAAGACGAGGATTGTTTTCGAAGAGCAGTGAGTTCATGGGCAATTTCATAGCTCGTTGTTAGTACGTTTTAAATAATAAAATGGCGTTGAATTATTTGTGAGAATCCATTCATTTTAATATTTCAAGAATTTCTGTAATGTTTCTTGAGTTTAGTATCCTGAAGTGTACCATATTTTTGTAAAATAGAACTTTCATTATGAAGCATGAAAAAGAGATTAGACAAGTAAAAAAAAAAAAAAAAGTACTATAATTCACTTCACAACGAAGATGTACCTTTGTGGAGTCATGGATATTAAAACTTTTGCCAGTCGTACGAATCACGCATCTTCATCTTTTCTGTTAAAATGCACTATGAGTAGGGATACAACAGGAACTTTGAACTTCCTGTCCTGAACTGGCATACTTCAGTCTCGTCTATTCGAATCCGAAAGTCTAAAAACCAAGTATGGATCTCATTTTTGAATTCACCAAAATCCCTTTTAAAACAAATAATATATTGGTTTCATATATTCTGACTTTTTCTCAGATAGCTGTTGTCTTAATTTCAGCCTTTTCAATTTATTCCTTAAACTGCCAAGTAGCCTAAGCTAAGCTATCGCTACTAGCCAACGACCCATCTTTGCACTCACTGTAAGAGAGTTCATTTGAGCGGGAAGGAGTAGCTGAATTTCACAGTCTAAATTATTAAAGTGTGTTCATAATTCCTTGTCCCTCATAGAAAGGCTACCAGTCGAAAATTTGAATGAATAATAACTCCCAGCGATGGCGGATTCAACCAATAAACTAGTCAAGTGGCCCAAAGCTTTAATAATCAGTATTTTAATAGATTATTAAGGCTCGATCGAGAAAATGTTGACATGTTTTCGCATGAAACCCGGAGAGATCATTGTATCTTCATAGTTGTTCCACAGAATATATTGCCCTCAAAGTTGTTCCACAGAAAATGAGAATGTTGACACACGTTCCACCCTTTTCGAATCACCCTCAACTCTTTTCTATTTTTTTTTTAAAATTACGAAAAGAGGAAAAAATTACCGGGCGGTCAAGATGGTACGGCGTTGGCTTAGCAATTGAATGGTTCTTGGAACGATCCCAGCGGCCGCTCATACTGATGGAGGGTTTTCCTCAATCAGACTAGGCCAAAGCCGGAATGATACCAAAATACTAGGCCCTGGACAACTACCTTCGAACATCCTTTCTCCCAGTCTGAACCAGAGATGCCTAAAGGCTATAAATAAAATCCAAATGAATGACAAATTAGTGACTCACAAATTATAACCGACTAGTTAGTCAAATGTAGTAGCTAGAAGTTAACTCTTAAAGCATTTTCACTTCATTTTAAAGAGTTCCATAATTACTACCTTAACCATGCTTCAAAGTTGTAATATTGTCATTGGTTTCCCCAAACAGTGAAAAACGGAGTGAACACAGAGAGGAGTCTTAAATCCATGAATCGACGCTCTAATTTCTTTAGTTACCTTCATTATCTGATACTCAGTTGCTTTGATAAACACTGATTTTGGTGACCATTTTTGTTAAAACCTAATTCTCATGTGTAAAACTGTATTCCTTCACTAGTCGAGTAAAGATTCTGTAAAATGTATAGTTTGTAATAGAGATGTGATTTTGTATACGATGTTGAAGTTTTGGAGAAGTTTAAATTTCGTAAATTATTGAATGTTGTTGTGGATTTCAGTGAATAAAGTTTTGTAATATCAGCGTAATTAGTTTTTTTTTTTAATACTGATTAAGGGCTAGTTTTTCATTGTCTGGTTAAAGTACAGGTTAGCTAGTAACTAACAGTTAAACTCTAACTGGCGGTTTACCCGTTTTTCAATGTCTAGTTAACGCATAACCAACAGTTAAACTGAGTAAACTGGTAGTTAAATTAACCCGTACTTCTACTTCCAGTTAACGCGCTAGCTGGAGGTTTTAAAAAAGTTTGGCAATTGCCACCTGTGAAAGATGTTGCATATGATTTCAGATTCATCCTCTTCCGATGAAGAGGATGATAGAATTGTATTAGAACACATAAAGAGAACATCAGTTCTTCTACCCAACTTTTTAACATATTTTTTTACTTTTTTGATCCAGATTCAGTTAGGTGCGGTACGAAAAATTTTGTTTTGTGCTGGCTGGGGCATGAAGTCAGTTTGTGTTTGCACTCCCACAAAATGTAAAAGTTACAAGAATGATGGAAGTGTGTGGTGTTGAAACGCGATGTTTACTTTTGGAGCTCCAAAAATGTAAAATTTACAGAAGAAATGTAATATTTTCAATTTGTGTGTAAGCATTGAAACGGAAAATATAACGAAGGTTGTAGTGACGCAAATGTGAAAAAGCAAAAAAAAAAAAAAAAGTGTCTGGAAGTTTAGTTGATTTCTAGTTGAGAGTGCACATTGAGTGAATGTTAAAAGGTAGGTGCATCGCGTATGATGAAAAGTTTTAAGGTAACGTTAACTGCCTTTGCTACTCGACATGTGTCCGTGATTTTATATCAAAATACGTGTCATTCATAACATGAAGTATGAATATTATTCGTTAGTATTCTTGCGCATGTCGCCATATTTATGTGTTGATCAACACGAGTGCTTATTTAACAAAATAATAATAATACATGATATTTAGAAACGCTTTTTGGATTTGTAGTTGTTGCTAGATGTTATGTGTGAATTATTTACAAGGGAATGAGTACTGCTGAACGTATACATGTATCAGTAGTTGACGGAAGCTGTGATCCCGAAAGTAAAGAACATCCGAATGATTGTGAGACAAACTCATAATATTCCCCAATCGATAATGATTATAGAAAAACGATCATCTTGATGACTGGCAGCTTCCTCAAGTTATTGACCCATGTGTACAAACTATACCACCCATTCCCTTGCAAATAATTATTACTGACGCTTCTATAAACTCCTAGTGCCAGGAATACGAAAAATGACACGAAAAGCTGTGTCATTATTATTTCGTTAAATACTCAATCCAGTTGGTCAACAAACAAACATGGCTGCGTGTGAATACTAATAGCGACACTTCGATTTATGAATAACACTACTTTTCTACGAAAAATCATGTACGTGTCGAGTGAGTGAATACGTTTATTTAACGTCAGGTTACAAAATTGTGTTCATTATACGCGATGCGCATGACGTTTGTCATATACTCCATGTGCTCATTCCCACCACGCAACCACATAAACAGTCCCAACTAATTTTTGCTCTCATTTTATACTTCCATGACTCGAAGCTTGGTTAAATTTTGCAATTCAACCCTTCCGCTCACGTTGGAAATCTTACATTTGTGCAGCAAATTTTTCATCTTTTTTTGTGGGTCATTAAGTAAAGTTTACCCAGCAAATAATCAAGCTAATGGAAACAAGATGATTAAATATTCCTTTACCCCACTTCGTGAATTATTTACAAGGGAATGAGGAGTGTAGAACGTACACATTGATCAGTAGCTGGCGGACGCAGGGGTTCCAAAAGTGAAGTTTATCCATTATGATTATGAAGCAAACATAATATTCATAAAATGACAATGAAAAACAATAATAAAATTATTAAACATTACCTCACGTTTCACCTTATCATATCCCTTTTTCCTTGCGAGAGTACTAGTTGCGGGTAACAAAAAAAAGTGTAAACATTCATATTAAATTTCATGAAGTACATGAACTTCGCTGACTACCTGTTGTTTGTTTTTTTATAATTACTGTGAAGTATATAAATACAGAGATTCTGTTAGACCACCCAATGTGTAACCCCCGAAAATTCTTGAGTACAACCTTAATTTTTTTACAATTAAAAATAAATAGGAATAAAACTGCAAAAAACTGTTTACAAGCTCTAATTTTGGCTATACCCTCGCAAACTGAAAATCTTAATTACTTTGTTAGTTGCCACCGAGCGAAATAAAACGCATCCAAAAACCGAAGAAATTTGATCTCTGCCTATGAACTCTTTCATGAAAAAATCGTTAATTCCAATTACTGTATTTCTTGCTTGAAATCGCGCTCATGTTCTTAGAACTACATGTTAGGTTCCGCTTTACTTTACTTTATGGGCCGCAAAAAAACGTAAAATTTACACGAGAAATGTAACATTCCTAACGTGCCTAGGAGTGTTCAAATCCTAAATGTAACAGTTTTGAAATGAAAGTGTAAAATGAGCGAGAAATAGGGAAAGGTGCTAGGGACTATGTAATTTCTTGCGCGTTGGGGGTTAATACATGCATTTTTTAGAACCCCATGTACGTCGTGAGTGGAGGAAAAATATACAGCGTCCCCGAAGCGTTGAAACATGCTAGGGGAATAGGTTTTTTTTTTAAAAAAAAAAAAAATATTTTCCTTACCATTTCATATTCTCATTAAGGGGACGGTTAAAAGATTCTAGACTTAGCTAAGACATGATAGATGGTGACATTTGGGGTTTGACTATCATATAACCGGACAATTTAAAGTACTTATCGCACTTGACTTGCAATCAACATGCCACGCCAATCTCCGGTCAACGACTAAAATCACTGAATTCCTTGTGCATTCAAATGTCGGCGTGAACGCCGCGAATTTCTGAATATCGATTCGTTTTTGTTTGTTGTCATGGGTGTTGCTTTACGCTGCTGCGAGGTGCGCTACTGTCGCTCAGATTACCCTGTCAGGGGCTAGCTGAATCATCTAGTCCCCCTTAAATCTATGGTTCTACACTACTCATTCCCTTATAAATAATTCACGAAGTGGGGTAAAGAGATATTTAATCATCTTGTTTCCATTAGCTTGATTATTTGCTGGGTAAACTTTACTTAATGACCCACAAAAAAAGATAAAAAATTTGCAGCACAAATGTAAGATTTCCAACGTGAGTGGAAGTGTTGAATTGCAAAATTTAACGAAGTTTCGAGTCATGGAAGTATGAAATATGAGCAAAAATTAGTTGGGACTGTTTATGTGGTTGCGTGTTGGGAATGAGCACATGGAGTATATGACAAACGTCATGCGCATCGCGTATAATGAACACAATTTTGTAACCTGACGTTAAATAAACGTATTCACTCACTCGACACGTACATGATTTTTCGTAGAAAAGTAGTGTTATTCATAAATCGAAGTGTCGCTATTAGTATTCACACGCAGCCATGTTTGTGTGTTGACCAATGGATTGAGTATTTAACGAAATAATAATGACAGCTTTTCGTGATACTTTTCGTATTCCTGGCACTAGGAGTTTATAGAAGCGTCAGTAATAATTATTTGCAAGGGAATTTGTGTAGTTTGTACACATGTAACTTGAGGAAGCTGCCAGTCATCAAGATGATCGTTTTTCTATTATCATTATCGTTTGGGGAATATTATGAGTTTGTCTCACAATCATATGGATATTATTTACTTTCGGGATCACAGCTTCCGTCAACTACTGATACATGTATACGTTCAGCAGTACTCATTCCCTTGTAAATAATTCACACATAACATCTAGCAACAATTAGAAATTCAAAAAGTGTTTCTAAATATCATGTGTTATTATTATTTTGTTAAATAAGCACTCATGTTGATCAACACATATAAATATGACGACATGCGCAAGAATACTAACGACCTACTTAATATTCATACTTCATGTTATGAATGACACGTATTTTGATAGAAAAATCACGGACACATGTCGAGTAGCAAAGGCAGTTAACGTTACCTTAAAACATTTTTTCATCATACGCGATGCACCTGCCTTTTAACATTCACTCAATGTGCACTCTCAACTAGAAATCAACTAAACTTCCAGACACTTTTTTTTTTTTTTTTGCTTTTTCACATTTGCGTCACTACAACCTTCGTTATATTTTCCGTTTCAATGCTTACACACAAATTGAAAATATTACATTTCTTCTGTAAATTTTACATTTTTGGAGCTCCAAAAGTAAACATCGCGTTTCAACACCACACACTTCCATCATTCTTGTAACTTTTACATTTTGTGGGAGTGCAAACACAAACTGACTTCATGCCCCAGCCAGCACAAAACAAAATTTTTCGTACCGCACCTAACTGAATCTGAATAAAAAAAATAAAAAAATATGTTAAAAAGTTGGGTAGAAAAACTGTGATGTTCTCTTTATGTGTTCTAATACAATTCTATCATCCTCTTCATCGGAAGAGGATGAATCTGAAATCATATGCAACATCTTTCACAGGTGGCAATTGCCAAAATTTTTTTAAACCTCCAGTTAGCGCGTTAACTGGAGGTAGAAGTACGGGTTAATTTAACTACCAGTTTACTCAGTTTAACTGTTGGTTATGCATTAACTAGACATTGAAAAACGGGTAAACCACCAGTTAGAGTTTAACTGTTAGTTACTAGCTAACCTGTACTTTAACCAGACAATGAAAAACTAGCCCTTATTTTATTAGTGTCATAGAGATCGTAGGAGCAGCTTACAAGAGAACAATCGGAGTTTTAACACCGATATTTTAGGCACACTTGGTGTGCATACACCGAATTTTGTTGTTTGTCCCTGACTCCCTGAAACCACATCTAAAGCCTTTTCCATGTAAAATCATTAATTGGTAAACTGTGAACCTTGAATGACCCAAATTACCTGTTGGCTATTCTTCGGAATGTTTAATGCAAACTGATGTTATAATTAACGATAATTAATATAGGGTGACCAGATATACTCTATTTAATATTATTATATTCTTTTAGAGGTTCAGGTATTCTATGCTAGGGGAAGGGGTGGCACTTCTACAAACATTTGAAATATTATTCAGTTTCTTGAGTTTTTTCTAAATTCTCCTTGGTTTCTTGAAAACAGATGTTTCTGTGTTGATAACTTCATCATCGTAATTCTCTTGATTTGCCCGAACAAGGCTTCGTTTTTTCTCGAATTTGTGCCTCATATATTTCCTTTTCTTTCTTACTGACAAAAGCTTACAAGGATGAAAATAATCTGTGACACGTCCAAACGGATTAGTGCAGATATCTTTGATGAACAAATCGAAAAATGGTTAAATTGAACTTCGGTGGGTCCGAGGTCACAACTGGGTCATCTACAGATTTGACGGGGAGGATTTTAAAGGCATTGGTATTGACATTTCATATATGTGTATAAGGGAACCAAAAAAGTTCTGTCAGATTTTGACCCTACAAAGAGAAACGGGATAACATGTACCAGCTGGAAAATCAGAGATAGTTCTTATCAGCACTAATGATAGTGTCTCCACCACTCGGACTGATTATGAACCTCACGGTGGTAGAACTCAGTAAAACATGAACCAAAGAAGTCGTCCAGTGCGCGTATTACCTCGTCGAAAGTTCGGAACAGTCGTCCTCGCAAATGTTGTCTAATAAATGGAACAAATGGTAATCAAAACGTTCAATGTCATGGGAATATGGGGATGGATTAGTGATTCCTAACCAAGTCGGATAATGGCTTAGCAACATGTTTCTTCGTGTTGTCCTGTAATGCTTTGTTTAGATTACTAAGATGGTTACGATGATAAAAATCATGGTTGAAATAACTTACGTTTAGACTACGGGACTTTGTTATCGTGCTTGTACTGCCATCTTGTCAGTATCGTGGAACTAAGAAGGTTACACGGTAGAGGTTTAAATTTTAAAATAATGAAAGCAAATGAATTGATTGTAGCGTAACATTTTGTAGATTAGTTATGCCACAATTCTTTTATACTATTAAAGTGATATGCACCAGTAGAATGCTATATATTTCGAGAACAAAATAAATTAACTCACGAAATGACCCGCGCTTAACGCCTAATTTGCGTTTAGATTACTCAACGTAAGAAGATAACCGTCGTAAGTTGACGCTGGTTAAATTTGCAACTCGCGTTAACGGTAACTTGCGTTTACATTACTCAAATGATCTCGGTTAACGTTAAGCATCTTATGTAAACAAGGCATAACAAAATGACACGTCAAGCTCCATGGTTTTCAGTTATTTCGAGTAGTACACAATTATATTGATTTTCTGACCAGATGGCAGCCGTTCGCGATGCACGATACCTCTAGTACACCAATTAATCTTCTGTTGATATAGTAATTATTTGGGAGGGGGTACCGACCGAGCGGTCTGCGGCGGTAGGCCATCGGCTCGAAGGTCCTGGGTTCGAATACCTGCATTATTTTTCAAATTGTGGTTTATTTAAGGTTATCTGACATCTTTGCCAGGAGTTATCGTAATCAGTTTCTTCATGGCAATTTCTTTTCTCAATTATGTATTTATCAGTGCGTGCGCGAATCAGAAAATGGAAACTTATGCGAATATCTGGCGCGCCAACCAAAGGATATCTTTTATGCATTTACACACAGTTAAATGACGTCCGTCTACACTGTGGAATATTTGAACCCCGTTGTAGAGACATCTATCAGCGTTGTGGTGAAGTAAAAGAGCAAAGTGTGTTGCATCACGTATAAATAAAAGAAAAGAACCGACTCTGCCTTTCTAATCTAACCAAACTCTTCATTAGAAATATATTAATAATAGATTTGAGCATAAAAAGTGTTTTTTGAAAGAAAAACTTCACCCGGTCGAGTTCCGAACCAGTAACGACTACTCCATAAATCGACGTCTTCGCCATGTAGCTACGATAGCTGGCTGGAAACATCACTTTGGAAGGTTTGTATACAGAGTTCGTGCCGTATTAAGGTTGATTTTCATGAAAGCTTGCGTGTTTTGCTTGTGATTTGGGTGAGTAGCCAATTAAAACACGGCGTTTATTGCGTGTTCTACATATTACGTACTAAAACACAAATCGCAAGCACGCAATGCAAACTTCCTGAAAATCAGCTCTTAGGGCTTATTTTCAAACCCGCTTGCGTTGCTTGCGATTTGAGTGAATAGCCAATTGAAACACGTGTTACAACACTTAATAAAACTAAACCACGAAATACCACATGTTTCCATTGGCTACTCTGATCGCAAGCAACGCAAGCAGGCTTGAAAATGAGCCGTTACTCTCGAGAGAGTTGCTCAGGCGCGCTCTCCCGATATTATTCCAGTCTCTAGATACTTTGAGCTAAATGTTCTCAATAACAATTAGAGACAGTTGCATAAAACTATGGATTTTGATACGGGAGAAGGATTGACTGGTCCAATACAATTAAGCTGGGTCAACTTGGCGCCGGTTTTCGATTAATCTTGCCTCGTAAATTGAAATTTACTTGCGTCTTATTGGTTGGCTTTTGCCTGGGTGTGTGGAAGCAAGCAGGAAGATTGGAATATTTTAAATATGGTATTGTACGGAATGTAACGTTCAGTTGTTTTTTTAAATCAATTACACCTGCCAGGTACTCATGGCTCGTGCTGGCTTTAATTTCGGGTCGTTAGGAGTAGATCCGTCTCCCGTATTTAGATCCATGGCATAAATCCATAGAGTTAGGAATATAAATGGAAGGAACTGTGGGCTGTTTTGTTGGAGAGGGGAATGAAGCCAAGAGACGCAATGGACGAGGCATTTCGGCCATCTTGTGTGGCCCCATATTCAGAGACCCTCTTTTTCGAGTAATGCCTCCCTTAGGTGCACTCATCCTCTATCGAAAAAGGGAATCCTCACAGTACTCGGTATAGAGGGACTCTAATGGGGCCACACAAGATGGCTGCCGATGAACCACAATTTGGCTTCATGTGACGTCATGTATGTTCTCTATTTGCTTCCTAACTCTATGGAGCCACGAATTAATACATGGCGATTATAACAGTAAGTACGGCGGAAGTCGACGAGCGTCTCGCGCACGGAATTTGAGAGGGGAAAGATACATGACCGCACCTAACCTCCACTTTTCCATGGTCACTAATTTAAGATAATCTACGAAAAATGTAAAAAGGGATTTGAACCCGGAGGGGGGGGGGGGTTGAACCCGGGACTTTTTACTCAAGAAGCGAACGTCTTGACCATTCGACCACGAAACCGAGTTGGGAAGTCTTGGTTTCATCGTTGTATTTACAGTGGGTAGCGTCAGAGCCTGTCAGTATGACGTCGTAGGTGATGACGACTTTGCTGTGTTTACTATCTTAATCCTCAAGTCGAATTAATCTACAAGTCATAGACAAAATAATTATAGATATCAAATCCTATTTTCTCTATGTGTTTCCTTCCCTCTGGTGTTAATCCTAAGAGAGATAGGTAAAATCCATCAAACGTCATTAAAGTGGTAGGGTTGATTTTCTTGCAAGCGTGCGTTGTTTTCGATTTGTGTGAGTAGTAATTGAAACACATGCTACACGTAGAACACGCAATAAAACTCGTGTTTCAATCGGTTACTCATCCAAATCACAAGCAACGCACGCTTGCAAGAAAAGCAACCCGTAGGAAGTGTGCGTCAGAGGAAAGTACAAGTCAACGCAGTAAATAATCTTTGAAACAGCAAAGGAAAGATGTTGTAAAAGGACGTGCAAAAAATTTACAGGAAAGTAGGGCGAAATATGATAAAGTAACAGAGATATACTTACGAGGAATGTTGCTAACTTCACATAGTGGAAAACAGAGTGAGAGAGAAATTGATTTCCTTAACGTCTCCTAAAGAGGCAGAAGAAGTTAAAATCACAAAGCTAGTCCGATTCTCATAGGCGTCTACTGGAGTTTTGACGGGCCTAGTAGACGCCTCCTCCTACTGTAGTCCACTCAGTACAAGATCTTAAATAATTCTGTACTGAGAAACCTTTTAAGTCTTTTCTGAAATAGACTACAATACATTGATATGCTGTAGGCCCTCATCGCCTAAGGTCTCATTACATTGAGATAAGAAATCTAATTTCGTTGAGATTTCTTCCGGCGGGTTTTATTCCAAAGGCGACGACTCCCTTCCCGCTGTTGCTCCCAATGTAATGTAAGCGACGTAGTGTTGGAGATTAAATGTCAAAGACAGATTTTGGTAGGAGCGAAGAGTAAAGGTCGGTGCTTTGTGCCGCGCGATCTCCCGCACCGATATATTGAACACTTCTTGAATTGTCAGTGGAATACCCTGGCCTCT
>JAGDQP010011460.1:0-52920 GCA_022664845.1 Lepisma saccharinum
ACCAATGATTCTATTTATCGATGGACATGCTTCTCATCTTTCTTTGCATACAAGCAAGTTCTGTGAAGAGAATGGTATTATCCTAGTAGCTTTGAGTCCAAATGCAACACAGATAATCCAACCACTTGACGTAGCAGTGTTTCGCAGCGTTAAAGGAACATGGAAGCAAAAAGTGCATAATTGGAGAATGGAGAACGTGAACGAGGGCCCCATCTTACAAAAGAAACATTTTGCTCATATGTTAAGTAAAGTTTTAGATGGTCCAGAATATTCAGTTGCTTTGCAGAATGGGTTCAGGCGCAGTGGATTATATCCCTGGAATGAAAATGCAGTTAGGTTAGAAGCACAAAACAAGCACTTAGCTACAACATCTGAAAGTAGTTTAACTCTATCTGAACTAAACATAACTCAAGAAGTTTTAAATGTAATAATAGGGGAAGAAAAAATAAATCAGTTTTTATCTGTGTCTCACACTGAGGATTGGCCAGGACCAAAGGAAGATCTTTCCTTATTTCAAACGTGAAAGACAGTTATATCTGCAGTAGAAAGAATCGAAAACCATCAAATCCTAGAAGTTCAAAAGGAGCCACTTGAAAAAAATCATCCATCGGACAATGTGGAGGTTGAGCAAGAAGTCAACGTTACACCGGAATCACAAGTTATAGCATCACTGAATGTGTACGTGGAACAAGAAGTAGGCAAGGATTCACTGGAAAAAAGTTCGTATCGTGTGGAAGGAGAACAATCAGAATGTACTGGAAATCAGCAGTTAAGTCAGGAACGTTCCACAGAGTCGAACGAGCTGTCAGGGCAGGTTGAAATTGCTGACTCGTCAACACATGAGGGAGGTATGGGCGGTCCTAGTATCGAGGGTATTCCGAGCCCATTTAAAATATCTCTGTTTTGGCCTCAAAACGAAGTGAAAAAAAGGAAGAGGAATTGGAAGGAAGAAGTTCCAAGTGTTGTGACTTCAAATATATGGCAAGATTATTATAAAAATAAGGCAAAGAGGAAGGAAGATATGGAACGCCAGAAAAAGGAAAGAGCTGCAGAAAGACTAAGAAGGAAGGAAGAAATAGAAAGAATGAAGCAATTGAAAGAGCAAGAGAAAAAATTAACACTTAAAAGAAGAAATGTGCAAAATGTTATACAAGACTTATTAGCTACATCTTCAGGTTATCGACAAAGTGACAGCGACACAACAGATGTCGAGAATGATGCAGTTCCTTATAAAGACTCATCAAGTGAATTGAACGAAGAATATTCCAGCAATTCAAATATCGGTTTAACCTCTATGACCGTTGAACCCATAAATAAGGAAGTGGGAGAATTTGTGATCGTAACATACGAGAACGAATATTTTCCTGGTAAAATCACCAGAATTACAGATAATGGTGCAATAGTGTCTGCCATGAAGAAAAGCGGAAATTACTGGAAGTGGCCAGAAAGACCAGATGAGCTAAAGTATACGTGGGAAGATGTTGCTGGTCATATTAAAGAACCTCAATCAGTGAGCAGTCGGCGGGGCCTTCTTGTTGTCCCTGAACTGGATAGTATTTGGAATTGACGTTTTCTTACTGTGTTGTTTTCAGTGTCCAGTGTTATTTCTTTGTTTTTTTTACAAGCTTTTGTATTCTATAGTGTCCTTTGAACAATTTTTTCTCATGGATTACAAAATTGTAATGCTTAGTGTACATTCTTACTTGTTGTTAATACCAAATATGAGTTTTCATATGTTATTGGGTACTGGACATTGTACTGCTAACTACTAATATTCTTAAGTGTTAATAATACAATAGAAAACCTAGGATACTAACAATTTTATGTTTAATGTTTCTTATGTATGAACAATACTAGTTGTCAACTACTAATCACAAATGTGTCAACTACTAGATTTTCTAAAGATGAAGCATGTCAACTACTAATTTTTTTAAGGGTTTAGAAATATTTTTTTAAAAAAGTACTGAAAACTTTTATTATTCATTTAAAATTATAATGTTTAATAAAATAGACCTTGAATGTGTATAATAAAAACAATTCGATGAACAATCACAATTTAAAAACGTTTTGCAAAACAATAAACCTGAAAAAATCCTTAAAGCGTCAACTACTAGTGCCTTTACCTTACAGGTCTTAGAGAAATGTGAAGTGCATATGATCTGACAAAATAGGTGAGCCAGTTAAACGTACTTGTATATTTGTAAATATGGAGCAGGAAAATAAACTGGCGAGACCTCTTGTTGCGAGTATAGTAAAAGAACGCAACCGGGGTTATGTACATGATAAAGTGGATTTTCAATAACAATGAAGTTGAATGTTTTTATTTACGGCCTTTAAGCATTAAAGGCTGAGACCATGATAGGTGCAGGTTAAAGTGTCGACCGGGACCTATGTTGAAAGTACCATCCTGGCATTTTCCACGTGTGACTGACGGAAAACCTCAGTCAGGATGATCGGGCGCCTGTATTGAACCCACAACCTTGCAAATGCTACGTTAACTGTGAACCATATAAGTAAAAGCGTGCATGGTGATAATTGTGAAATGTACATTAAGTTGTGAGAAACTTCAGAATGGTCTTTCCGAGCAGTGTAATAAAAAGTGTTGGTGACAAATGTTTTTTCGGGTAGAGATGGTCGGGTGCGCTTGTGTTAAAAGCATAGGATAATACAACTTTATTTTTATTGGGCCTTTGGCTGTGAAAAGGCGCACCTATGCCCCTGTTGGAACTTGAACCGAGAACCTTTTAACCAATGGCTTAGTGCTGCAGACTAGTTGGCCAGTGGGTTGGGACATTATGTGACCGTGTATGGGCCCCCAAGTGCTATATGACAGGGTCATAACAAGTTGAAATATATACTTGTGTAATGTGTAACGAGATCAACACACATGCTTTAAATTCAAAATAATAAGCAAATGTTGTACCAAAACTTACCGGGTGCGCTGCAAGCACCCGTAGGACGTATACATAGCTAGTGTTGTAATGTTGAAGGAAAGAGCAGTTAACAGTACAATATAGGACCATACGAACACAACAGGTCGCAAATGACCCTCAGGGCCCAATGTTTGAAAATGATGACAAGAAAATTGTAAATGATAGGACATACAACAGAGTAAAAAGCCAGTACTGTTGGAGAACACTTTCAGGTCGTAAGTGGGTGCCAGTGGACCAGTAAATATCAAAAATGGATCTTTTGAATCCTTGGGACCAAAAATGATCACAAATTGTACAACATACAACATAGTAACAACCCAGTACTGTTCGGAAACACTCTGAGGTCCGACGTGCGCCCTCCAAACCTGGAAAATGGATCTTGTGAATTCTTAAAAAAATATAGAACAACCAATAGAATAATAAGCCAGTACTGTCGCATGGCTAGAAGGCCCCTAGGGGGCCTTGAAAGATAGAAAATGAAAATTTTGATTGCTTAGGAGTAGAAAGACAAAAAAAACTGTGAAATAAAAGGGAGTACAAACAAATAATAAAATAATATTAAATGAGACCCCCAGGGCCCTGAAAAATGGCATAAATGAACTAAGATTCTAAATTTGAACTAATAATATCAGTGCATAGTTCATTGTAAGCTAATGTCAAAAAACAATAGTTAACGAATCTACCTCACGCCTCCTCCCCCTAAAATGACGAAGAAAAATGGCGGAAATTAACTAAGATTTGAAAAGTGTAATAGTCATTTCAACTCATAGTCCATTGTTAG
The DNA here is from genome assembly GCA_022664845.1 of Lepisma saccharinum. NCBI lineage: Eukaryota > Metazoa > Arthropoda > Insecta > Zygentoma > Lepismatidae > Lepisma > Lepisma saccharinum. The sequence goes on from JAGDQP010011460.1 coordinate 3,715, forward strand.
ATAATGTCAAAAAGAATAGTTGAGGACTCTACCTCACGCCCCCGCCCCTAAAATGACAAAGAAAAATGGCTTAAATTAACTAATATTTGAAAATTGTACTAAATCATGTCATATCATGAATGTAACTAATGTTGAGATGTACGTATTGCTATTCATGAACTCAGACGTGCTCATACTCGACGAGTTATTTCCTTGTATGCAACTTGTATCAGTAAGATACATATATATTTGTATGATCTCGTAAGTATGGTCAGCATTACACTGGAAGAATAGGAGTACAGCTCAACGTGGAGTTCAAATTACATTTTTGCTTACAAATTAAAACAGGATATGTCTTGAAAAATGAAGTTCAGTTGAACGACCATTAGAGACAGGTGCTGTTCACTAGAGTTAATTTTTATTTTGTATTTTAGCACACTGTTTGATATTTTTGGAACACGTTGAGTAATGATATGGAATTAAAATTCTTAATCATTTATGCATAGTGTTTTGAAGAAAACCAGATAATAATATGCAAGATTGGATGTGTCACTAGGCTACAACAGAGTTGCAGTGTATTATTTAGTCACCTATGGCGCATCAGTGCTGAATATTATTCCTATAATAGTAACTGAAATACAGAGTCTTTCAAAATTTTCAATACTACGAAAGTAAGAACATTATATTTGATAGATATGATACAAGACTGTGAATGTCTTTCACAGAATCACAAGCAGGAAGATCTTTGCTTGTAATATAGGGTAGTCATAATCAGGAATAACGTCAATTGTTCCCAAGTATTGGGATTAAGTGACTAAATATTGTATTTGTCAAGTTCTATGTGTTATTGTACTTGAAGGAACTCAGTGAAATGCAAGTAATGACGTCAAGTACTCCATAAAGTGAATCTTGATTCAACTCTTGCGGTTTGATAATTTACCGTATTTGATTTTCGAGACACTTGTCATGAGACTGATAGAGAGAAGTTGTATTTGTTATTATGATTGTTCAATAATGTACATAAAGACGTTCAACGAAGATTCTTGGATGTAGTTTTCCAATGGCTATCGTGTGTGAGTGTTCGACTCTTGAAGTCAAGACTGCTTGCATAATGTATAGTATTCAATAAATGGGAAGCAAATTAACCGTTATTTTCATTTATTTGCTTTGAGCACATTCGCATTGACTTTGGAACTCACGAGTACATTCACAAATCAGTCTAATACTTGGAACAGGACGTAGTGGAAACCTTACCATATGCACCTATATGCAATGAAATCTACGAGAAATTTATAGACACACACCCAGACAACGAACTTATACTCCAGAACTTTTTAAAATATATAAAGAAATGATTACAAGTTCAGAATACATAGACAAACTATATGTAATTTTTTGGACAAAAGATTTCTTACACGGTTCGTTTAGATGTTATTTGTGAGGAATGGAAATAAAAAAAACGCATCAGTTTGATTGAACAAGAAATTATTTATTGTGCATAATCAAGAATATGTACAGAGTAGAACATTTCAACTGGTACGGGAAGATATTGTAATTACATACAACTAAAACAAATTATTAAAAAACTCAAGCCATATAAAAAACGAAACTTTTTTGCAAGATAAAGTTCGATCATACAAAAGTTTTGTCTGCTACATTGAAACAAAAAACAAAAGTGAAGTCATATAAACCAGAGGTAAAGCTGGGCTAGTGTAACCGATATATAATTTTCGGTTGCTTAGCACATACGATACAGAATGTAAAAGAACTGCCGAACTCCATCTAAGAAATCCAAAACTAAAACCTAACCATTTAATGCCCGCCTCCATGTACTTTTACACTATTATGTAGTGTAATGTGTAGCAAAAGATGTCGATTCTATATTTATATAAACTTAACTTTACTCCAACATGTAATGTATATAATGTAATCGTGAATGTCTTGAATAGAATATTGGAAGTGCTAAGAGTCCGGCGTTCAACACTTATGAATTGGAGAAAAGTTGAATTTTAAAATAAGAAAACATTGTCCTATAATGGAAGCTATATTTCGAACTTGTACAATAATCAACATGTGATTGAATAAAAATTACAAAGTTTTTTAGTCACAAAATTGCGTTCTTCGGTTTGTTGGACGGAAAAAAAATTCTCCATGATTTTAAAAACTTTTCATTTCCAGCTTATAATTTATAACTTGTAACTGGAAAAAGTGTTTTGTTATTACACACAATCAAGCATAAAACAAATAATTTGGTCAAAATGCTAAAACTCAAAAAAAGAATCCAAAGATTGAGTTTTTATATTTTGTTGGGTGAACTAGAACAGATTTTAAAATATATGTAACAGAAACTAACACTAATAAACAACTTTAATAAATTATCTAAAAATGTTAGTTAAAATAATAATTTAGTAACTAATTAATTTTGATTTCTTTTATTTTAGATCTTCTAAGGACCCTACAAAGAAATTTGGACTATCTCCAATAATTAGAATAATATAGTTACTTTATTACTAAAATTAAGTGTATTAAGTGCACAATTACTACTTATAGTATTACATACTGTAGTACTATAAGTAGTAATTGTGCATACTTTTTAAAAAAATGGAGAGTTCTAGTAATATTACTATTATTAACCAGATAACTAGAAAGTACAAAATATTCCGAATTAACGGTACAACGATAACTGCGCAAATTGCGAGAACCCCTCATGGGGAAAATCAAATTACTTGGCTGCGAAGTGGAATTGCCCAACTATTAAATATGCTAATGACAGATGTAGCTCCCCACCATCAGGTAGAGCCGACATTATGGAATCAGAACAACCCAGATAGGTCTTTTTGGTTTTCGTTTCGAGAAGCAGCGAATGTTGGGGAAGACTATCTGGGAGCCTTTGAAAAGATTTATACAGTCTAATGCTAAGTTTATAGAACAAGATCCTTTTGTTAATGATTTCCATCATGTGGCTCTATCTGTAGGGGAGGGGAGGGAAAGGTAAAATTTTACCTCTGATGAAGAATATATGAAAAAATGCAAAGGTATAGTCATTATTAAAAATAAAGATAGCAGCTGCCTTGGCAATGCCTTGGTAGTTGTTAAGGGCTGATTGATAATCAGGGTGATAAAAATGCATGTATGCCTTATTATTTCCAGCGTAGGAAATTTATGTGTCTAGAAGTAAAATTTTTGTATAAGAGTGCAGGTGTTAATTTAATAAATGGTGGTGGAACACCTGAAGTGAAATTAATTCAAGAGTATTTACTTGATTATACCATTACAGTGTACGATGGTTTGACGGGGGAGCAAACGTTTTTCGAGGGCGTGGGTGGTGAAAAGAAAATTAATCTCCTATACATAAATAATCATTATAATGTCATTACTAATTTAACTGCCGCATTTAGCTTTTCGTACTTTTGCGATATATGCAGTGTTGGGTAGTACCTAGGTACTTTGTACAGTACCTAGGTACAAAACAAGTACCTAAAGCATGTACCTAGGTACTTTCCAGTTGCAGTACCCAGTACCTGTAACTAGGTCCTTTTTTGCTGTATCTTAGGTACTTCAGATAATAACCGAACGAAAAATTTCTCAGTGATAAAGTTTTATATAAAATTTCTAATTTTATTCTGGTAACAGATATTGAAGGAATCTTGTGACTGTTTGCCTCACTTAATCCAAAAATAAATTACTGATTCATTTCCAATATATTCTTCATTTGTCTCCATAACACGTGGAAACTTTTTGTTTCAACGCTGCCCATTTCTTCGAACTTTTTAAAGTAAAAGTTTTCCAAAATTTCAGAAGTAAAAATAGTCGTAAAAATCTTCATCGGCAGGGAACCTTGAATGAATGCATATATAGCCATATTTAAAAGACAATATATATGGTTTGTATCTACTTTTGGAACATTGTTTAAAGGTTTAATAAACCCTAGATTCATCTGTTTTGTTTACTTTTTTTATTAACTGAAAGGCAGATCTTGACACACTAAAGAAAAACTAACTGGTTACGTAACGTTTGATGCAATATTTCTTTTGTAATTCTCTTAGGAATAAACTACCCTATGTGGGTCACAAGAGATTCACAGACGTGAACTACATTTAATAGACATGTGTATGGATAACTTATATTTTCTGAGACCTTGGATCAGCACCGGGGATGCACACAGCTTCGAATTCTGCTGTGGGCAACACTGACCGAGCTTTTCCACGTATTTCCTTAGTTTCACCAGTCGAATCTTGATATAATATCTAGAGGAAAGAACATGACCGCTAACTTAACCCTTCCTGTACTAGAAGAGTACTTCCCAAAGGGGGAAATTCCTCTGACATACGAGGCGCGTCCGGAAAGTAAGTACCGTTTTGAAAAAACACTAAAACAATTTTGTTCAAGGCAAATTTATTTTTACATGAAAGAGCACACCTTAAACTATTTTTCGACGTAGTTTCCACCAATGTTCAAACACTTGTCATAGCGGGTGACTAACTTGTCCAAACCTCCCTGGAAGAAACATCCCGCCAGTAAAGACAACCATAACATGGGGTGACATGGCGAACCCACGTTTCGTCATCAGTCACGATTTGGTTTAAAAAGTCGTCTCCTTCATTACCGTAACGGATACGGAATGTGAAAGCACTGTCAAGTCGTTTAGTTTTGTGGACGTCTGTGAGCCTTTTCGGAACCCAGCGGGAACACAGTTTGCGACCTAAGCGGTCGGTAACAATCTCATGCAAAACAGTTCTCGAAATTTGAGGAAACTCATCTGAAAGCATTGTCATTGTGCACCGTCTATTCTCACGCATTTTCTCATCCACTTTCCTCACCAACACATTATCCACAACAGAAGGCCGCCCGGACACTGGCGGAATGTTTCGTTGAGAAAGGTTTGGACAAGTTGGTCACTGGCTCTAACAAGTGTTTGAATATTGGTGGAAACTATGTCGATAAATAGTTTACGGTGTACTCTTTTATGTAAAAAGAATATTGGCTGGAACAAAACTGTTTTAGCATTTTTTTTTTTTTTTTTTCAAAACGGTACTTACTTTCCGGACAAGTCTCGTATGATGGTCTTATTCCATAGCTGCCTGTAAGGTCCATAAATAAATATAAATTAAGAACGAAAATAATTATATTTTGATGTTTTGCAACGCGTTGTTTTCTCCATTTGCCAGAAATAAATTACTTAGTTTAATTATTTTTTAATGTTATGTTCTCGTTCCAATGCTAATTTTCTTTTTCCTCCACAAGAGAAAGAAATGAGGAAGAACTGAAAGATTTTAGTAGGTTCTCAATGAGTTGAACAATGCAGGTATACCACTTCATAAATTTTAAAAAATAATTTATATTTCAAATCATTGTATCATAATTTATATTATATAAAACCGTAAGTATCCGGCACATTGTGTAAAAACTAATTTCATGTTGGGATCTTCCTTTACATAATGTGTTCACTTCTCTGTTTACTTAGGTTCTTCATAGAGTTTAACATTTTATTACCTTTCTTTTCATTTTAACGATGTACTAGACATCATTGGAAGTACCGAGTTGCCGTGGTTTAGTTAGTAAAGTGTTGGCTTCACACTCTATAGATCCTGGGTCCGACACCGACTGTCCACCCTGACTGAGGCATTTTTAGGGCTTTGTCTTTAGCCTGACCAAGCAAATGCTAGGATGATACCTTCAAACCTAGTCGATTCAATCCTGCATCCTTTCCCCTACCCTAACCCAGCATGAGCCATCGATAGCTAAAGGCATAAATGAATTGAAATCATTGGAAGTGAAAGATATACGTATTCACATATGTTTCTTCATAAGTTTATCATGACAAAAAAATCTTGTACGCACAAAATGAAAGTTCACACTAAGAACAGGAAGTGGAAATAGTTCAATTGCGTGGGGATGGCATCCCCTAGTGCCACAAAAGTATTCGAACAATGAAATATAGAATTTAACGGATGCTATATTTCCACCTGAATTATTTTAGTTTCATTTATTTATAGAAAATAGACATTTTAGATTTTAAATAAGGAGCTCCAAGAATTACCTGTTTATTTGGCATGCTTGGAATAAACTTACGGATATTTTATCTCGTTTCTTAGACAAGAGATGCGTAATAATTATCGATGACCTTTACTATATAATACGTAATAGAGAACAAACAAGTAGGTGCTAGCTCAGCTTTCCAAGTTACAACAGATGATATTAGAAGCTAGAACTAAATGTACCACAGCACAAGGTTAAACTAGAAAACACATACCCTCACTTGATATAACACCAACCATCTCGAAAATCGCAACACCCACTACCAAATATTACGATCAAATTACTGCGTTATGTAATTTCACTCACAGAAGTACCCATCTGAAACGCTACAAAACTCTAGTTTTAAATGTTCGATTCTTAACAATAGAGAGCATATTTTTGGGTCTCAAACAGAAACAATCATGGATTCTTGTAGTCTCAAGAAGATATTCTCATTATCTCCGTCTCATATATACAAAATATTAAGGAGAAAGGAAGAAACCTGATTATTCTCAGTAAGTTGATACAACGTTCAAAAACGAAAAGTTATGACACACTGGAAACTTTATGCAGGGGTAATATAATGCGGTGACAAACTTTAAGAGATATTCGTGCACAAAAAATAAGAAAAGATGTTCTGATCATCGGAGTGTAAATTCCGCTGTGTTTCGGAGCTACAGGTGCTGTTACCGTTCATAAAATTCTTTATCTTATCGGAGCTATAGACTACAGAAAGAATGAGAGATCCCTGTACTTTACAGCTTCACATTTCCAACATCAATAACGGTAGAGCTGATTGATTGATTGATTACTAAACTGCGAACTTTATATATAAGTTCGTTGCTATGCTCTTTGTTAGTTATAGTAAAGATTTGTGACATACGGATTAGCATTTTTTTTTCTTCTTGATTATTGATGAATAGTATGTAAGAAAATCTTCTTATGGAAGAGGCAACGTTTCGCCAAGGCGTGGTCAGTGAGGAAGGAAAGGTGTTGAATGCAGGAAACTAGAAGGTTACGAAGTTATCAAGTTCTTGTTTGAGATGACTTTTTGCAGAGACTGAATTCAGATAATAATAGTTGCACAATGGTCCTAAGTTCTTCTTTCTTCATCTAATGTTTGAGGCGACGTTTCGCAGAGACGGTTTCAGTAGTGCAGCAACGGTAGGAAAGATAAAGAAGATGAGCTAAGTTACTAAGTTACTAATTTCTTGACCGATGTTGTTATAAGAAGATATTGGTTTTGAAGCTTTCTTCCTAATTTGCCTATTATATTGAAATCTGCCAAGATCTTTATTCATTTTAGTTGCTTGTTGTTTCATGTTAGAAATCCAACGTTTCACAGGGTCGTTTTCACTGGTAAAGGAAGGTAGTGAAGTCAAGAAAACAATTTTATGAATATACCAAGTTCTCGTTTCTTCTTCTGATGTTTGTTGTAGATGTGGAGAGTGAAATTTTCTTCCAATGTTTTTATTACTGTGACTTCTCCCAAAATATTTTTATTATTATAATTGCATAATTGTTATTTTCACTTCCTTATTGTTCCATGTGCATTAGACCTTTATATGTGCTAGTTGATTTATCTATTTCCATCGTTCGAATTAGATTTGAATCTTATTTTCCTGTTGAAAGTCATATTGACATTAGGGTATAGTGAAATGGAAGAAAAGAAAAGATTACCTTAAGATAGGAGAAGTTGAAGGAGAAGAATTTGAAGAAGAGATATGAAGGAAAAAATAATTAGATTTGTTTTTTAATCTTTCTGAAAAAGCTGTAAATGAGATAAGCTATATTTGTGGTTGGTTGGAAGAGAAGAGATTGGAATGAAATAGGCTTAGGAATCTTAGTTCTGTATAAGGCATTAAGTAAAGAAGTCCTTTCCCTTGAAAATTTAGAGCATTCAGATAAGAGATGATGGAAGGTCTGTAGTTGGTGTCCACATTCGCATGCTTTTTCTTTTTTTTCTTTTTAATCTAGCTAAATGATCATTTAAGCGTGTATGACTGGAGCGGCCTCTTATTATTATTTGAATTACCTGTCGAGGGACATTCATATTTCGGAACCAAGGAGTTGTAGAGTGTTTATTAAGAAAAAGTCGAAAAGTAGAGGTGCCTGCTTGTATCTCTTCTGCTAGGTAGTTAGACCATTGTTCTTTCATTTTCTTTTTGCAACGAGGCAGGAGGTCTACATAGTAAAGATTTGATTTGGTAACGTTAGGAAGTTGATGGCTGCACCGCGCATATAGGTCGGCGTAATCTCGGTGAATCCCTCTGTGACTAGGAATGCAATCGAAATGGATTTCTTTTTTCATGCTTATATTTAGCCTAAAATATCATAAATAAGCGGATGTGATCTAAAAGATTTCTTATATGATCTATTCATTGATTGCAGTACTGATTTTGAATCAGAAAGTATGAGAATATTTTTGGCGTTTAGAAGTAAGGAATATCATAAACACTTCGAAAAGGCGAATGCCTCGCTATAGAAAGAGCTAAGGAAGGGATGTAATTTGTATTTGAGTGCGTAGTTTTTCGATTCGTCCCATACAGCACTGGAGACTGAATTTTCATTTTTGCTGCCATCGACATATAAAAAATAGAAGCCTTCCCATTTATTCCGATAATCTGATATATGATTATATTTAGGGTAATGGATTGGAATATCAGGGGCTAGAGGGCATTGAATTTTAAATAAAGGATTTCTTTTGGACCGATGAAGAATGTTTAGTTCTACTGAAAATTGAACGAATAATGCTTCCCATATCGTATTTTGAAATCTTTTACGTTTTTGTTTGAGTTGTAATATTTCCTGTAAAACTTTGTTGAACGGATGTGTTTTTATGTGGTGGCTTCTTAATAAGAATTTAGTTGCTTGTAAGGTTCGACGAGTTTGAAAATTCAAAATTTTAGATTCAGCATAAATTGCTACATTGGGATGGCTAGTCATTACTCCTAAAGCTACACGCAACGCTCTTCGATATAAAATCTCGATCTTATTTAGATTATAATCCGAGATTAATGGAGCCATTGTAATTCCGTATTCTAAAGAAGGTATGAAGTAATTTTTTATAAAAGTAAGCATTATGCTCTGATGACCTCCGTATTTATTGGTGGCGAGCGCCTTTAGCGTGTTTATTATTTTGTTTGCTTTATTTGTAATACTTTTGATGTGTGGTTGCCATGTGAATCTTGAATCTAAGGTTAAACCTAAATATTTATTTGATTTTACTACAGGAATATTTGTTAGTCTAGGAGGTATGTTTACTTTACTTGTACCGAAAGTTATGATCTTTGATTTACTTTCAGATAAGATGAGATTTCTGCTTTTAAACCATTCTGTCAACTGAATAATGAAATTTTCGAGTTTCGTGAAATTTTCGAGTTTCGTGAAATTTTGATTGTTTTTCTCATCTGAAATCATTATGATTAGATCATCAGCAAAGAGCATAAATTCAAAACAGGGAGGAATAAATGATTTTAAATTAGACATATATAAATTGAACAATAATGGACTGAGCGGCGAACCCTGAGATGTCCCTGTTGAAATCGTCGTTGTTTGTTTTAATTGTTCGTCTAAGAAAATGGATTTTTCTGTTATTAAGGAGGTTACGAATTATTTTTAAATATAGGTAAGGTATCTTATTTTGTAACATGATTTCGAGTAATATATTTGGGTTTATAGAATCAAATGCTGTCGTTAAATCAAGAAAAACCGCATGTACTTTTTTGCCCTGACTGAGATTATTGTGTATATTTAGTGTAATTGTAGCTATGGCGACTTGAGTATCTGAATTTTTTCGGAAGCCAAATTGATGGGTTAAAAATTTTTGGTTGGATTCCAAGAACCATTTTAGTCTTTTTAAAATCATTCTTTCAAATAATTTAAGTAAATTAGAGGCCAAACAAACAGGGCGGTAGCTCACACCTGAGGACGCTGGTTTAAGGATGGGTACCATAATATAATCAGCCCACTCATGTGGGATGATACCTGTAATTAATATTTTGTTAACTAATGTGCAAAGCCATTGGGTTCCAGGAGATGACATATTTTGTAGAATAAGATTTTCGATATTGTTTTTCCCTGGGGCTGAATTCTTAAGATTGTTAATTTCTAGTTGTAGTTCAAGCACAGAAAATGGAACATGTAGGGGTTTGTCGAAAAAACGATTTGGAGTGAATGTAAACATTCTGTCTGGTTCATCAATTTCATGTATGTTATTTTGTGCTTTAACTTTCTGAATGAATTCTTCTTGCAACTTGGTATCTAAAGTTTTTGACTTGCTCTCCGAGGGTTTTTAACTGTTCTAAGTATGTTCCAGACATCAGACAGACTCGTGTGTATATTTAATTTATTGCAAAAAGATTGCCAGGCTTGTCTTTTGTGGAATTTTACCGTTCTCTTCATGATTGCTACGTTTTTTTATATTTAATTAGATTTTCCGAGTTTGGATTTTTTAAATATTGATCTGAAGCTGTTTTCTTGTTTTCATAACTGTTTTGGCATTCATCCGACCACCACGTCAAACCTGGGAATCTATGTTTGGATTTTTTTGTATATACAGGGCAGCTGGAATTCATTGCTGAATTGATAATTGTTAAAAGGGTGGAGTATTCTAAATATACATCAACAATTTTGGGGATTTTATTTTCTATCAGCGAATCAAAGATCTTTCGAAACAAATTCCAGTTGCCTTGTTTAATTTTCCATTTGCGAATTCTATATTTTTCTGAACTGAAAACTTCTAGTTTGGAATCTATTATCGTAACAATACATGGATAATGATCACTAGTGAGTAATGAGTTAAATGTCGCCCAATACATTTTATAGGATAGAGAATTAGTACATATCGCTAGATCAATTGAGGAGGAAGGGTTTCCATTCGATGGCACATGAGTTATAGACTCATCATTTAATAATACTAAGTGATTGATGTCAAGCCATTCACGAACTGTCTTTCCAAATTTGCAAGTGTGATTATTGCCAACTTCAGAAAGGTGGGCATTCCAATCCCCAAGAAATATACTAGGACCCGAAATTGAATCGTAGAGTTGTTGTAAAGCAGAGTGTGGAATTTGTAAGGTCATTTTATTTGAAGGAATATAAATTGAAAAAATATTAAAAATCGTTCCTCCTAACCTAGTCCTTATTGCGCAAATTTCTACACTAAATTTATTAATGAGCGATAGATTATCAGATATGGGAATGGGATCCCAAGCCAAATCTTCTTGTATATATATGTCGACCCCCATCTTGGTTGGTTTAAGTTCCGAACTATGAAAATTATAATTTTTAATTTGGTAATTATTATATTTCCCGCTCCATAATTCTGAAATGCAAAGAACTGCGGGTTTGATCTGCTGGATTAAATACAAAAGAAAATCTTTACGTTGGTTAAATGATTTAACATTCCAATGGATAATTTGGTTGTTGTATTGGGCAGTGGACATTTTTTTCTCTTCAACAGAGCAAACCTCCCAACTCTCTCAGAATCTCTCGGGTCTGAAAAATAAGGTCCTGAGCTTGTTCAGTATAAGGATTTTCTAGGAAGATGTCTAGGATATTAGATATAAAGATAAGGAGATTCCGAATTATGGAATTCTTTGAAGAATTGGATATTTTGTTAGAATTTGGAGAATGGCTAGGTAAAGAAGCTGAAGTAGGATTTTGTCTATTGTTGTATGTCCTTTCGTGATTTTGGTTAACCATGTCAGCTTGATCATTATTTTGTACTTTAGATTCTATTATATGCTGCATACTTTTTGTACACTTTTGTTGATCTTGTTCTGCCGTAGTTGATATTGATTTCGTAGCTGTAATGGTTTCTTTTTGCGAATTTTGAGAGTTTACATTTTTTCTACTCCATGAAGATTCCGGCACAAATTCCGGAGTTTTTTGATATGGTTTAAATTTTGATGTATTCTTCTTTAATTCTTGAATGTTGGAGCTTTTTGTACATTGACTATTTTTTTTCGAATTTCCTTGGAGAACAGTGTTATCAGAACGTTTAGAGATACTTTGCTGGACTATAGAAGAGTATGGTTCACGAATGAAGACTTGTCTGTTAATCGGGATTCCGTGTACTCTACGAATGGCTATGCTATAAGGGATGTTCTCCCTTGTCATGCGATCTACCGCTTGTTCCTGTTTCTCCAGTTCCTTACAGGGCTTTTCTCCCATGATATGGTCTGGGCTGTTACAGAGGATACATTTGTAAGGTTGGGGGCATTCTTTCGGATGTTCTCCCACTAACCCACATTGTGGGCACTTTTTTTCTGCCCGCCATTCCGTTGCCAGGTGGAAAAACCCGTAGCAGCGATCACGTTGGATTAGCTTTTTCCGTTTAGGTTGGACTGGAACCCTTTGTTTATATAAGAGTAACGTTTCCGGGAGCACCTGCGATTCAAAAGTGTATTCCATCAACCTAGTGTCTATTAGCTTACCTCTAAACATCCTTTTCATACGCTTAATATCTATTATGGGAGTATTGCATTCCGTGTTCTGTAATACTTCCTCTAGGCTAGCTTCTAAGGGAGCACCATAGGCTACCCCTATCCTTTGTACAAGCATTTTAGGGATTCTCCCGCTTACATTAATTTTAGCTTGGAGATTTTTGTTAAGAATGAAAGTATTGGCTTCTTTGGCTGACTTGAAGTAAATTTTCACACCATATCTACCGAGGGGTTCAATTTGTTCTATGTTAATGCCTTCGCGTTGGAGTTTTTGGGCTGTGCTCGAGGTGTTACTTCCCCCAATATTGGCATTTCCGTACTATATAAAAGGATTAAATAAGGTCCTGAATTAGTTGAAGGAAAGACATAGTCTTGTGACAGATATTGAGATCGGGTTGCATTCGAAAGTTTCGGATTTTTTACATTTTTTGAAACATTATTGCTTTCCGTCTCTTCCGGTGGAAGATTTTTCCTTCTCAAGGAAAATTTGCTTTCAATATTGTTGCCTGTTTTACTTTCAGTAATTTTTTCATTCGTTTCATGATTTATATTGTATTCATGAGCCAACCGTTCTAACATGTGGTCCTTGTTCCCCTGATTTTGCGCAGATTGTAAGGAACATTGAGGCTTTAATGTTGGAGTTGGGTTCTCTCCTGTACCAATCTCCATTTCTTCCATTAAAGTCCCTTGTACCGTATCTTGATTAAGATTACCTGAGATCGCCGTTGGTTGTAAGGGTGGGTTGTTTTGGAAAGCTTGGAGGAGCATTAAAGCATCTTCAGTTCGTGCAGGACTGGGGACATCTAGTACTGGAAATTCGTATGAGATTTTACCATAGGATTCGTTATTAACAATTCTCTCCATAATACGAGGTGAAACAGTTACATTTTCAGATATTATCCCTGTATTATTTAACTGTGGTAAAATAGGATCCATCATATCGCCGCCTAATTCATTTTGAAATGTTGAATCAGAATTCAACAAAGGAAGATTCTGAGTACTTACTAAGGTAGAAGTATTTTGAGACAAGGTTGGCAATTGAGTTTTATTCATAAAGACTGAAGGAGTTTCATGCATAACTTCTTCTGAAGGGGTAGGCAAAAAAGAAGATTGGTTTTCTATTACCTTGTTTGCCGGAACTCCGCTACATTTCTCTTTCAGTGAAGCTTGGTCTTGATGAGGTCCTAGAATTTCAGTAGTAGAATTGCTTTCTTTAATGTTGTTTATATCCTCCATTTTAATTGGTAGAGAGAATATGTGAAAACACTTTTTTTAACAGTTTTAGTGAAGTATGTCTTACTGATTTGACATAAATTAGACATCAAATTAAATGTATTTTTATATTGTTCACCGTTATTCACTGTTCTATAAAGTTTGATAATGGTAGAGCTGATGCGGCATGCTGTCATCAAAGACTTCAAACCTGATATGTTAAAAATGCATATTCGAACATTGAGTGCGCTAGGGATTGACCAAAAGAAGAAGAGGTTCTCAGAAATTTTCTGATGTAAAGGAAGGTCAAAATGAACATGAATGGAATGACTCCCTAGGAAATAACGATAATTCATTTGCGACTTTTCTTCAAAGAATATCTTGGAATCGCCTACTTCCTTCCAGAAATCCCTTGCGCACCCAACGCAAAATTTTGAAATATGCAAATTTTAAATGGAGCAGTTTTGAAGGCTTTGACGATAGCATGCTGCATCAACTCTACCATTAGTTGTATTGGATATTTGAAACTCTGTAGTTTATTTGTCTGTAGCTTCGAAATTCGGCGAATTTCCAACCAGATGACCAAGATTTTCTCATTATTTTATGCATTATCATGCCTTGAAAATTGTAGGTGCATTATGTTACCATCCTGTATTAATAAACAAATTGACGCCGCTCATGCTCTGCATTGAACGCTCTTTCGAAAAAAATGAGTAAAATATATGTAAATTAAAAGCATGATGAAAGATTTACTTAGGTCTGTGCGGAAGAAAGACGTTTCTATTTAATTATTTATCATTTTAGTATTTAAATTCCTGCTTTTTCTGACTCTTTCCTTTGTTTTTATTCCTGTATCTATTATTAATATACAAGATGCTATATCAAATGTGTCCGTATTTTTAAACAAGGGTTAGATAGCACAGCACAGTTTGGCTGAACCTAATCTACTCAATAATAACTGTTTATGCTAATAATAATATCTGTTATTATTATTATTATGGTAACGATAAAGGAGTGATATTCTAGTCAACCAGCATCCTCTTAGTTCTTGATATTATTTCCAGTTCTGTTTAGCAATAACCAGGTCAAGTACCTAAAACAGTACCTTAAGTACACTGATCAGTACCTGTAACTGTACCTAGGTACATTCACCAACTTGTACCTAATACCTGTACCTAGGTACAATTTAAGGTCAGTGCCTAGTACCTATACCTAGGTACAAAAACAAGTACCTAACCCAACACTGGATACATGTTATAAGAAATATGATCATAAAGAAAAGCATGTTGCTCATTGTAAGGCATTATGCCCTAAATGCAGGAGAATTAACCCTGTTAAAAAATAGAGGAAGTACTGAATTGTGATAAATGCAACAGGTGTTTTTATGGTAACGAGTGTATGACGTATCATATACAGACGGATTTGTGTTCTCAGTTAAAAGTGTGCACAATATGTCTTAAAGCGTATGCTGTTAAGAAAAATAGAAATCCTACAAGTGTGGGGAAACGTATTGCGTAAACTGTGAAAATATGATGCCGCCCCGCCATCTATACTATATTCGTCCTGAAAAATCTACAGGTACTAAAAATGGATGATGGTGTTTTATGATATAGAATGTAGACAGGACGAAGTATTACGAGAGGGAGTAAACGAACATGTGCCTAACTTACTAATTACTCAGCAAGTATAGTATCAATGTTTTGAGGGTGGTGATCCATGCACCTTGTTTCTTGTTTTTTTAACTTGGCGATGATCCTGACTTGTTTGGATAAGGATGTTTACCCCATCTTTCATCAAAATTTGCGCCAGTCTACTAATTGTTGCTTTCTAGAGATCCTTCTTTCTTCTTAAGTATATGTTCACTTTGATATTGTTTTCTTTATGTCACTGTTCTGGGTTCTATATTCAGTTGTGTGAATCAATAATTCTCATATGTAATTTTTTTTAAACAAATTACATTGATCTATTTTTGTTGTTGTCAAATGTGGCACTTTACAAATTAGTAATTAAATACAAATACTTGAACATTGTAATATTTGAATTCTGATTATTAATTTTGATTATAGAAAACTGACTTACAACTAGAATGAGAGTATCTTTTGTACACATGATTAATTGAAAATCACTGTTTTTTTTTAACTATTGACTAAAGGAGATATCAGAGGAAGTTATTATATTTTTTTGTTTGGAAGTTAAATTTACGGAGTCTTGTTTTTGTAGTGTTTATAAGTAAACTTTCATCTTTATTTTGGTATGAGTAGACTAAAAGTTTTCTTTTCTAAATTATTATAGAGATTTTTTTTAAATTTTTCTGAGATAAGACAGTAATAGGTATGTAATTTTGTTGGAAGGCTGATGAATGAGGTAGTCTATGTTCAATCGAAGTTGATGATGAGATCTGATGAGTTTTTTTAGACATGGTAGTCTAAATTGTTCGTATAATGGGCATTGAAAGAAAATGCGGTTAATCGTCTCTTGTTGTTGTTCAAAATTGCAATCACACAGAGGTGAATTGACTAATTTGATTTTATGGAGATGTTCCTTTGTAGTTACATGTTTGAATCGCAATCTTGTAATTAAGACGATGGCCTGTCTAGGTAAGTTAGTAGATGAAAACCAGGGAGTTTTAAGTTGGATATCTATATGGGTTGAAAGTTGAGGAGTGTTTTGTATCCATTCAATACATTTGTTGTGTATTTTTTTCTAACTTTATATATTAGATCTTCCCAGTGCACCTGGAGATTGTGAATTTCTACATAGTTCACTGTTTCTCTAGCAAATTTATCTACTAATTTGTTTTGCTGACAAAAGGAGTGACCGGGTATCCATGTAATGTGTATGTTTTTACCTGATTTGATTATAGTGTCATACAGATATAAAGTATTGATTAAGTAAGGTAATGCTTTGAATAATTTTTGCTCATCTCCATTAAGTGCTAAGATTGATGCCTGCGAGTCTGATAATATGAGATTTTTGTAACTTTTAATTGTTGACAATATTTAAGTGCCATATATATTCCATATATTTCTGCATTAAAGATAGAGAAACTATTGTTTAGACGTTTACTATCGTGAAATCTAAATGTTGGATCATAAATTGCTGCTTCTGTTCCATTTTTTGTTTGAATGCATCAGTATAGATGAAGTGAAAATCTTTCCATTTGTCATAGTAAAAATTCATATCTGTGTATTTTTTTATTGATGTATCTATGCGAGGGCTAGAAGTAAACTTGAGAGAGAAGAGTGGAAGTTGGCATGTAGTTATAATTTCTTCTATTTCATTACGATAATCCATATAAGTAGTGTACCAGTAATTTTGGTGATTTCTCTTATTAATGTTTCTTGTTTGAAAATATTCTATTATTTCCTGGGTATATTTATGTGAATTGTGGTCAATAATTGATTCGTCTTAGAATGTTTTTTATTATGATGTATTCTTTGCGAAATCTAATGGGTAATATGCCAGATTCAGAATATGTGAATAGATTAGGTGTACTGTTCATTAGTCCTAAACACTTACGTAGTAATTTTCGTTGTATAATTTCTAATTTTCGTAGTTGAGTATCTGTTAATTTGTTACAGGCTGTGAACATGTAGTCTAATGAAATTTGGAACAAAGACTTGTAACGAAGAAGCATGGTTTTGGGTGCACCACCCCATTTATGAGTAGAAATCGCTTTAAATAAATTATATATTTTGTCCGCCTTTTTCTGAATGTTAGAAATTTGTAAATTCCAGTTTAATTTATTCGTAATCCAGATTCCCAAGTATTTTATCTGATTGCTTATCTGTAAATTGGTTAATCTGTTGCATTTGAAATTTAGTTTTGTGTTGTTGTCTGATAAAATAATAGTTTTAGACTTTTCTTGAGATATGTTAAGTTTGAGATTTTTGAATGACTGTATAAAATTTTTGATTTTGTTTTCAGAAATTCTGAAGTTAATTATTTTATTTTCTTCTGGATAATAAAGAAAGCTTACATCACCTGCATAGATGATGAGTTCTCCAGGTAGAAAATTAATTCTGGTTAAATCTAAGAGATATAGAGAAAAGAAAATGGGCGATAAAACACTTCCTTGAGCCAGTCCATTATTAATCTCAATAACTTCATTGTATTTGTTGTTGAATAATATCTTTAATTTTCTCCCTTTTAATAGAGTCCATAAAAGTTTGATAATTTTGTAAGGGATTTTTAATTGTCGCAGAATGTCTAATAGAATATTAATATTACTTTCGTTGTATGCAATTGAGATATCTAGAAAAGAAGCCTATACTGATTTTTTATGCAAAAAAGCATTCTGAACGGCCAGGGAAATACATTTTAGTCCTGTTTGAGTGGAGATTTTTTTTCTGAACCCTATTATATTATTCGGTAATAGTTTCTCTCCTTCTAAGTACCATTCCAATCTACGAGCGATAGTTTTTTCAAAACGTTTTGCCATACAAGGTATCAAAGTTATCGGTCTATATGAGTCGGCTTTGCTGAAATCTTTGTTGGGTTTGATTAAAGGATGATAATGTGGTGAGACCTGCTTGTAGGTATATTACTAGCCAGTATAATGTTGTTAAATATTCGTACCAAAATTCCTATGGCTTCTAAAGGAAGATGTTTTATGATTCCATATGTTATCCCATCTTTTGCCGGAAGAGTGTTTTTAGTTTTTTGTATAATCTTAATAAGCTCATGAGATGTGATAGGGGTGTCAAAGGCTGATGCATGTTTAGAAAGAGATGTGAAAAAGTTAAATTCTTCTGGTAACTCACTAGGTTGAGGAAAGTTGGGGGCAGTTACCAGGTGTATGCATACGTTTTTGCCGTTTTTTTTGGTAAAGAAAACACGTAATTTTCAAGGGAAATTAATTTTTTTTTAATTCAAAATATTGGCCATCGGCTTCTACATATTTTGCCCATCTTTCAGGTAATTGATGCATACCATGCCAGAAAAACTGCTTGTCTTTTGCTGCAAACCATTCGTCGAGCCATTTTCCAACGTCTTCGAAATTCTTGAAGTGCTGCTCTGCTGCAAGAGCGTGCCTCATTGCTGAGAAGAGGTAATAGTCAGATGGCGCCAGATCTGGGGAGTACGGCGGGTGCGGAAGGATGTCCCATCCAAGCAATTTCAAGTCTCTCACTGCTTTTGCTGTGTGAGATGGCACATTGTCGTGTAACACAATCACTTTGCCATGTCTTCGGGCCCATTCCGGTCGTCTTTCGATCAATGAGTGATTTAAATTAATCATTTGTTAGCGATAGCGTTTTGCATTAACGGTTTCGCCGGGCTTCAAGAGTTCATAATACACAATACCGCTCTGGTCCCACCAGAAACAAAGCATAGTCTTCTTGCCGAAGCGATTTGGCCTTGGTGTTGAAGGACCGGCTTCGCCAGGTGAAAACCACGATTTTTTCCGCTTCGGGTTTTCGAAATAAATCAATTTTTCGTCACCCGTCACAATTCGATACAAAAAGGATTTTCTTTCGTGGCGTTGAAGCAGCATTTCACAAGTGACTTTGCGATTTCCCATTTGACAGTCATTCAAATCGTGTGGGACCCATTTACCCAGTTTATTGATCTTCGCCATTGCTCGTAAACGTTTGCTGATTGTTTCTTGTGACACATTTAATGCTTTTGCCAATTGCTGTTGAGTTTGAGTTGGGTCATCCTCCAATAGCACCTGCAATTGCTCGTTTTTGCACTTTTGTGGTCTACCAGAGCGAGCACTGTCTTTCACATTGAAATCACCACTTTTAAATTGTCGAAACCATGTCTTACATGTTCTAATCAATGGAGCGTGTTCACCATATGTTTCTACCAGCACACGATGACTTTCAATAGCTTTTTTCTTTTGATTAAATAAGAAAAGCAATGCGTGCCGCAAATGTTCTTTCTCAGGCACAAACTTCGACATGATCACTGAACGATGAAACAAAGACGCTAGTGTTTGGAGGACTCAACTTGTGTGTATTTGTAGTTTAATGTCAGACGAACAAAATGACGTATGTGTGAAATGAATATGCTGCGTACTTTTCGCTGGCGCCATCTCTTAGGTAAACCGGAAACTACTTATGCATACAGCTGGTAATCTGTTTATGTAATCCTTTTGCCAATTTTCATCCAAGGGTAATTGTTTACTGGGAAGAGGAGATTTAATGTTTCGAATTATTTGCTACATTTGTCTTATTTTTGTTTGCGGGTTAATTTGTGCACAGTATTGTTGCCAAGCTGTTCTTTTTGACTCTACGAAGATTCCTTTTGATTCTGCTATACCTTTCTTAAGATGAATCCAGTTAATTTAAAATGAGATTAGTAATAGTTTTTTTTTGTAGTCTTTTCTGTTATTTTTTGATATTTCACACTTTTCATTCCACCAATGCAAAATGGGATATCTTTTTTTGACATATTTGGGTTTGTGTTGGGATGATAAAATGAGGGCTAAATTTATATTTTCTATTAAAATATCATAGATGATACTTTCTGAATTAACGTTTGTGAGAAATAGCTTAAGTATAGTTTGAAATAAAATCCAGTCAGTTTTATTTTCTTTCCATTTTCTTAGTGATATAATTTTTTGTTGGTCAGATGTGGATTCTCAATCGTTAATGTAACATGGTATATGGTCACTTGTGTACAAATCATCTGCTGTTTCCCAATATGTGTTGTTAACTAATTGTGGGTGTATTAAGGTCCAGTCCAGTACTAAGGGATATTTCCATTTTGGGGGTAGTGAGTTTTTTCCCCTGCATTTATAAAGCATAAATTATTATTGTCAGCCCATTATTTTATTATCTTTCCTAAGTTATCTGAATGGTTATCGCCAAGTTATTTTGGATGAGCGTTGAATTCGACCGTGTATATTTCCGGAGGAGGAATTTGTCTGCTTAAATTTTCCAGGTCTGCTACCGTTATTGTTTTGGATGAAGCAGTCGATGGAATATGTATGTTGATAATTGATATAATCCTGTTGGCGAATTTTGAACTGATAGCTGTAACTTTCACATTCTTGTGTTTTATGAGATTAATATTTTTGTCAATTGCTATCTTCCTAAAAGGAATGGTGTCGTGAATGTAAATTCCAGAATTAATTAAGTTATAGTTATTAAAATTATATGTTAAATTGTACCCCCTAATTCGATGTCGGTCTAATTGTTTGAAGTGTAATTCTGTGAGACATAAATAATTCGGTTTGATTTCATCTATCAAATGCATTAAGTGTGGTAATTTTGTGCGAAAATTTTGAATGTTCCATTGAATTATGACTCCCAATGCTGCTAACAATTTTCGTAATGAATAATTCCCTTACTTTTCTGTCTATTTTTTTTATGCATTAATTTGGTTGTCTAATTCTTCTATGTCGTTAATTAAGTCTATTCCTTGTTGGGTTAATTCTTGACTTTTGAGCAGGGTGTTCTTTAGATCTAGTAGGGAGGAATTAACCGTTACCATATTATGTAGTTGTGCTACATGTTTAAATAGTCTTATTAACAGTGATTTTTGATGTGTAATATTATTACGTATTTTGGAGATAATGTCTAAGTCTTGAGGAATTAATTGTGTTTTTTTGGTGTTCACTTAGATTCTTTTCTGTATTCTCTTTATGATTGATATTGATTTGTTGAGGAAGTTCAGAAGTTGACGGCTGATTCAAGACATTGATGGTATTATGTTCTGTAGAATCAGTATTTTGATATATTTATTGTGTTTCTGAATGTATATCTTTGAGAGAGAAAGGCCTGAATGTTTCAGGGAGACTTTTTACTTTCTCCGAGTATAAGGGGTGAGAAATTGGCGGTATTGCCTTCCAACAAGCAAAGTACCCGTTCGGATTTTTGGTGAAATTATTATTGGTTTGATTTACTGTATTTGGATGTAGGCTGTTGTCAATGTTACTGTTATGAGTTTTATCGTGGATTGTATTTGTTGATGGTTCTTGAGGACTATTAGCCATATTGGGTATGTTTGTTAGTTTACCTTTAGTTATAATGTGTAATAATTGAGGATAATTACGAATGATTTTGTCAGTCGCTTCAGAATACGATATACCGAAATGCGAGACTTCTCTCTCAAGTTCCCTTCTGTACTCTCTGTATGGGCATTTTGGGTCTGTCGAAGAATGGTTTAATTTACAATTAATACATTGTTTATCATTCAAACAAGGTGAAGCGTGAATATCGCTAGGTTGACTGCATTCAGGGCACATAGGTTTGCTTTTACAGAAGTGGGTTGGATGAAATCTGTAGCAATTGTTACACTGAATGATTGAACGCACTTTCGGTGAAACTGGTAACCGTGTAAGATGTATAATTACATGAGAAGGTAGTGAATTGGTTTGGAAAACTAGATGTACTAATTTAGTGGAAACTCGTGATATGTTTCTATCTGGTTGATGGATTGCTTTGGTCATACGAATAGCACGAATAACCTTGTATTGAGGGTCAATACTTTCCAGTATTTCTTCCTCTGATAAATCCAAGTCCACAGGGAATACCAAACCATGTTTGTAGATCAAAGATTGTGGAATTCTTACAGAATAACCTAGTAATTGTAGTAGTGCCTGGTTATTGATAAATGAATTAGCTGAAGCAGCATTAGGAAAAATAAGCTTTAGTTGGTTCTTTCCCACAATTGCAATTTCTGTTGGCTTTACATTTAACTTTCGTAATTGGTTACATAAATTAATTTTACTTTTTCCAGTGATACTGGTGTTAGTTCCGGTGGCAATGACTATACACTCTCCTTTATAATCATTTGGAAATTTTTTGATTATGGGGAGTTGCAGACCTGATCTAATCTGCTTGTCATTCACAGTTAGGGATTCATGCGTTCTTTGTGCTGGATCACTGTTAGAATTATTAACAGAAATATCCATAATTATATTTTGATTCTGGTTGCTATCAGCTAATGCTAAGTCTTGATCATTAAGGGTTACAAGCTTGTCTTTACCATAAGAATTTGTTTGTGCTGTACCTGAGTCTTTATTGCCTATAGTATTTTCAGGTGGGTCAGTAACCTGAACCTTACAACTACCTGAGTTAGGATTTTTGGTATTATCCTCGGCCTTGGGATAGTCTATTATCATATTAATGTCATTTGCTGAAGATGACTTATCATTGTTATTGTGATTCACTTCGAGTTCCTTATATTCAAGGGAGCTGTTTTGAGAAGCTTTCAGATGAGATTTTTCTGCACTACATTTTATATTATCCGATGAACTGGTTTTGAGTTTTTTATACGGCGTTTCATTATTGTCACTACCTTCCTCATTTTTATTTTCGTTTAATAATCGGTTGTCATTTTGATGTGGAGTAAGAATTGACTTTCCACCAGTATTGGACTTAGGAACAGATTTGGCAGTTTTTCTATTTTCCTTGTTGGAAGACGACATGTTTTAAGCATATGAATGTTGAAATTCACCAATTACATGCAACGAACAATAACAGAACAACACAGAAATTATGCAAAGCGTAAATAAATGAAAAGATGCACCACTAATATACACGTCGGTTAGTTGTTCGTAAAAAAATTGAAATAGTTAGTTTTATTTCCTATAATGTTAAAGCCTACTATTAGGCTTATCACTGAATCTGATTGAATCAGGTAAAACTCTTTTGAAATATTCACTTCATACTACCTGCTGTTGAACACTGAATATCACTAATAAAATCTCACTATGTTTTGAAAGATCTCTAGGATGATTTATGGCCAATACTTATTTTAATAACCGCACTATCGCACTATTACTAAGATCGCCACCATTTTTCTCCCAACCGATTCCTACATGCACCATTTGTAGTAGACAAGAAAATATTTTCTATGGTGAAAAATGAATTGTTGACTTTCTCGATTATTTAAGTAATAAACCCAACAATGTCAATAAAGTTATTTCCGTAGCTCATAACGCCAGAGGTTACGACGCACATTTTATCCTACGTACATTGATAACCTGAAAACAATGGACCCCAAATGTCATTATGAAGGGGTGTAAAATATTGTGTATGGACTGCAAATATCTGAAGTTTATAGATAGTTTAGATTTCTTCCCTATGGCGCTGGCTAAAGTATCGGAAGCATTTGGTGTAAATGAAGTTAAAGGTCATTTTCCTCACTATTTCATACACAAAGGATAATCAGAAATATGTAGGACTTATGCCCCACCCTAAATATTATAGTTATGACTACATGCAGGAGAAAGAGCAAAAAGAAATTATGTATTGGTGTGAAATTTCCTCAAAACAAACATTAAATTTTAAAGAAGAATTAATTCGCTGTTGTCGCATGGATGTTGAACTTTTACGTAAGGCATGTGTTAAATTTATGGTAGAATTTCAGCAAATATCTAATGTTAATCCTCTGGTAGAATCTATAAGTATAGCCAGCGCCTGTAATCTGGTTTTCAGACGAAATTTTCTGAAAGAGAAAACGATAGGAATTATTCCCCATAATGGATTTCGTTGGGCTCTTATCAACAATCTGTGGAGGCTATTCAATGGTTAGTAAATGAACAGAAAAGGTTATGTATTACGATAGAGCATGCAGCAAACGGGCGGGAATTAGTGTTATTAGGAGTCTTTAAAGTAGACGGATACGCATGTATAGATAATTATGATTACGTAAAAGAGTTGGTGATAATTACGATACATTACCTTGCGGTTTTAAGAGAAATAGGATATTGTAAAAAGCATTAGTTGTGTAAAACAGGTAGACATACATTATGAATAAAAAGCAGCTTTAAGTTATTTTTACTATATTAATAATTCAACTGATCTTTGTGTATATCTGAAATATGGTAGGATTATAAGTTTTATGTATATGTAAAACTACGCATTACTAATAAGTGTATTGTATTATCCCTTAATGAATGGTCCCACCTTGTATCATATTTTATCTATATTGATGATTATTTTAAAGGTCTAAATGCTACTGAATATGCTCTAAGTGATGAAACTACTTTAACGCTTGACGCTACTAATGATGATGTTAATTTAATTTATATTCGTTCAGATAATAGTAGAGTTGTGATCAATTTTTCTACATGGAAAAAATATGCTACTATTTTCCATGTATTGATGAGGTAATTTCTACATGTTCTAAGCTAGCTCATTTAATAAGTAAATATTTATATGGATGTGTTATAAAGGGTAAATTTTCTAAAGTTACTTTTGTTGAAGATACTGGTACAGCAAAACGAATTCAACTAGAATTATTTTCTATGATAATGGGTGATTGACATGTGTTTTATTTTTGAAGAAGTATATAATAGAGAGAAAAAATGGAGTTTCAACATCCTTTCATATGCATTATAACTGCTGGCCCCACAGGTTGTTTGAAGTCATATTGGGTTAAACATTTCTCGATCATTATAATAAACAGTGCTATAAGTTGAATTTATGAGAGAATTTATTTATGTTCATGTCTTGGCTATACTGCCATTTACATAGTTACGAATATCAATTGTTCTGTAGCGGTAAATTAGAATGCTCTTTTGCTTCTCGTTTGTTTTGATAGTGTTGCTAATCAATAAGCTGCTTGACGACGTTGGACTTGCTTCTGAGAGGTCCGAGTGTCCGGATGTGTATGCACGCACATCCTCGCGTTTAGTTACTTCATCCTATGTCTGGATATGATCTGATCTGTCTAATCATTTCTTTGCCTATAGTTATCTAGAAACATAATTGTCGTGTAAGTGTGAATTGATATGAATAGATTTAAAATCTGGCAATAAAGAAAAGTTTTCTTGCGATGTGCGAACTATCAATTCAAGATAGTAGTCTACAATTCAATGTTTAGTTACGTCATGTATGTAATTCAGCTATGAGAGAATAGATCACTTTCATATTCTTTTCATGAAGATTAGAAAGCATTTAATCTTTATTATTATTATTATTGGAAAATACTACAAGACAAAATATAGTCTTTTTATGGCGCAGTCGGTGTTGAAGAATTTGCGTCCAACGAGGGATCATTTTGAATGTAGAATATTTAGTTGATCAAGATTCGAGAAGAACAAAGTATTACAATCATTTTTATTTAATTCTCGCCACGTCTGACTAAGATGAATCATTTTCGGAGATTATTTTCAAACAAGAAATTCATTCTATGGTGTTGTGAAAAAATATGGATCTGTTTAACTTTTTTGTTTGCATTTATACAAAAGGATTCATCTCCACAAAACATCAGCATCCTTCAAGAATTTCCAAATATCTGGTGTAGTAAAAAGTAATACATTATTTTGCCAATAGATGGCTTCAGTGATCTGTATCTCGCGTTGTATAAGTCCGATCGGGTTCAACGAGATGGCGTTCAAACGATGAGATTGCGTACTACAAACACTGTTCAGATAGTTGTGATGAGTTGACTCAGTGTTGTGTGAGCGCGCGTCAAAATGGACACTAGCAAAGAGAAAATAAGCTATATTTTACAGTTTTTCTTCGATAAAGGCGAAAACGCAAGCCAGGCGGCTGCAAATGTGAATAGTGTTTATGGTCCTGATACTGTAACAGCCAATCACGCGCAATTTTGGTTTCGTCGATTCCGTGCCGGTAATTTTGACGTCAAAGATGTACCACGCACTGGAAGGCCACGTGTCGAACATGTCGATAAAATCATGGACATTGTCGCGTCCGACCGTCATGTAAGCACTGTTTCGATTGCCCAAGAGCTAAACATTGCACAAAAAACCGTGTGGAACCATTTGCATAAGGCTGGATACAAAAAGGAGCTTGATGTATGGGTGCCACACGAGTTAACGCAGAAAAAAATCATAAACCGAATTTCCATCTGCGAATCGCTGCTGAATCGCAACAAAAGCGACCCATTTCTGAAGCGGTTGGTGACTGGTGATGAAAAGTGGATCACTTACGACAACGTCACGCGAAAACGGTCGTGGTCGAAGCGCGGTGCGCCGGCGCAAACGGTGCCCAAGCCAGGATTGACGGCCAGGAAGGTTTTGCTGTGTGTTTGGTGGGATTGGCAGGGAATTATCTACTATGAGCTGCTCCCCTACGGCCAAACCCTTAACTCGGAACTATACTGTCAACAATTGGACCGTCTGAAGGCAGCAATCGCCCAGCTTTGGCCAATAGGAGAGGCATTGTGTTCCACCAGGACAACGCCAGGCCATACACATCGATAGTGACTCACCAGAAGCTCCGGGAGCTTGGTTGGGAGGTTCTTATGCATCCACCTTATAGTCCGGACCTGGCAGCGAGTGATTACCATCTGCTCCTGTCCATGGCGAACACGTTTGCTGGTGCAAAATTCGCGTCAAGAGAGGCTTGTGAAAATCGACTGTCTCAATTTTTTCCCAATAGGGACAAGGGCTTCTATGAGAGAGGCATCATGATATTACCTTCCAAATGGCAACACGTTATCGAACAAAACGGCGCATATGTGGCCTAAATCGGATCATTCTAACTATGGTAAGTCAAGCCTTCAATGTCATGCAAAAATAATGGATTACTTTTTACTACACCAGATATAACTGATACATCAGTTTTATTAGTGATACTGAGATGCCAAGATCAAGGAATTTCATTTTTAGTGGATTCAGAGGCCTCTTCTACAATAATGGATTATGCAGCATATTTAAGATATTTCTCAAAGATCAAATTGCAGAATACACAGCAACGTTTCAAAGGGGCATCTGGGTCTTTATTACAAATATTGGGAGTGATAAACGTAATAGTGTCCTATGGAGGTAGAACACAGACTCTACCATTAGTAATAGTGGAAAATTGCTTGGAAAAACCAATTCTTGGAAGGAACTGGTTAAATATATTTTGGCCTAATTGGCGATCAAATATGCTTATCAGTGACGGGCAGGAGCATGTATCAAGTTCAACTTCAGTACATTCACTTAAAATAGAATTCATTAATTCTTTATTAGATAAATACAAGGATATTTTTTCAGAGGATATTTCAGTTCCAGTGAAAGGTTACAAGGTACAACTCCAGTTGAGACCCAACGCTCATCCTATCTATCGTAAATATTATAATGTACCATTACAGTTACAGGAGAAAGTGAAAGATCAGCTGAAATATTTACAAGATCAAAAAATCATCCAACCTGTGGACTTCACACAATGGGCAACCCCATTAGTTGTCGTACGCAAAAAGAATGGAGAAATACGATTATGTCTAGATTTGAAAAGCACGCTGAACAAAGTTATCGATAAAATGTCCTATCCTCTACCAAAAATAACAGAAATCTTTGACAAATTACATGGAGCGAAATGTTTCACAGTACTGGACCTCCGAAATGCATATCTACAATTAGAAGTGGCTGAAGAATCACAAAAGTTTCTTGGAATATGCACTCCATGGGGTCATTTCCAACAGAGGAGGCTACCTTTTGGACTAAGCTGTAGTGCACAAATATTTCAACATTTCATGGACGATATGTTAATAAACCAGGAAGGTGTAGTGTCATATTTAGATGATGTCTTAATTTACGGTCGAGATCAAACAGAGTGTATGTCTAGAGTGGTGAAGGTGCTAGACATATTTCAAAAACACAATGTCAAGGTGCGCAAGGATAAAAGTATTAATTTTAGATGAAATAACTTATCTAGGTTTCAAGGTGTCTAAGGACGGTGTTCGTATTTCACATGATAAGATCAAGGCTATCGTTGATTCTCCTTGTCCCGAGAATATAACTCAACTGAAGTCCTTTTTAGGAATGCTATCTTTCTATCACAGACACATTCCTAATTTATCAGCACAAAGTCCGAATTTACATGCTTTGCTGGTTAAAAATGCTAAGTGGATTTGGTCTGAGATTCACGACAATGAATGGGAACATCTTAAGTTGTTATTGAAGAAGGCGCTAGTATTACACCCTTTTATGCCAGACGCGCAATTAATTCTAATCACAGACACAAGTCCAGGTGGAGTAGGGGCAGTTCTATGCAATAGAATAAAAGGAAAAATTCATACTATAGCTTCTACTTCAGCTACGTTATCTAGAGCCGAACGTCTGTACCCTCAATATCAGCGAGAAGCATTGGCAGTAATACTTGGAATAAAAAAGTTTCACAACTATATTTATGGAAGAGAGATTAAGGTTTGGACTGATTCACTACCTGTAAAACTTTTGTTCGGTGACAAGGCGATACCGTCTATGGCTTCACCAAGACTTCAACGTTGGTGTATATTAGCAGCGTCGTATGATTTACAATTTGAATATAATAAGGAAGTTTTCGTAGCTCATTTTTTATCACGTTTACCATTATTAGATGAAACAACAGATTCGGAAGAATCTTTATCTTTTATTATGGAGTTTGATGATACGCTTATTTCTTTTGATGAAGTTAGGTCAGAGTCTGAAAAAGATCCAACATTGAGAACAGTTTATGATTGGTGTCTGTCTGGTTGGCCAGAGAAATTACCTAAACAATTTCAAGATTCTGAGCTATCTACTTACTTTAAGTTTAATCGTCATTTTTCAATTCAAAGCGATTGTTTATGGAAGGATCAACAAATAGTGCTTCCGGTAGTGTTGCGAGAAAAATATCTTAATAGATTACATCAGTGTCATCTGGGAGTATCAAAGATGGTTTTGACGGCGAGACAGTCAGTGTGGTGGCCAAACATGGAACACCAGATCAAAGACAAGGTTAACTCCTGTACAGTGTGCTGGTCAACAAGGAATAATCCAGCAAAAAGGAATTTTAATTCTTGGCCAAGTGCGACTAAACCTCTAGAAAGGTTACACATAGATCATGCGATGTGGAGAGGAGTTCATCTACTAGTTTGTACTGAAACATATTCTAGACTCATCTAAACATGGATAGTCAGTTCGACAAATGCACAAGTTACTATCGAAAGTTTAGAGCAATTTTTCAATGCATTTGGTTATCAGAAATGTATCACATCAGATAATGGATCTCCCTTTCAATCAGTTCAGTTTAGTGAATTTTGTAACAAGAAAAGAATAAAGTTAATACATTCCCCGCCCTTTCATGCACCTAGTAATGGGGTTGCAGAAAAAATCTGTACAAACTGTTAAGAGGACCTTAGATCGTAAGTGAATCGAAAACAACTACAGAACTGATTTTGCTCTTTTACGCAGATGGATCAATGAAATAAATTATTTTTAGCTCATACAGTTTCCACTGATACAGGCAAGACACCATTATCGCTTTTGTTATCTTACAAGCCGCATACATGTTTTAAAACTTTGATATTTAGGAATAAGAAGTCTTATTTAATTTCAAAATCGAATTTTGAGTCAAAGGATAGACCAGTCTGGGTCAGAAATCACGTTTCAAGATTACCACATTTTCTTCCAGGCAAAATCGTTAAGCAATTGGGATTCAATACTTATTTAGTTAAGATTGGTCACCAGTCCAGGGTTTATCATTCGCATCAGATGTATTTTGATACTAGACCTGAACAACCTAAAGAAAATCTAGAAGAAGACACTGAAGTAGTCCATCAGCCACAATCAGAAGTGAATGTGAGAAGGTCTCAACGAGTTAGAAAAGCACCATTTTGGCAGAAAGACTATTGTGTCTACAAATGAAAGTATAATTGAAAACATGTGTTTCTTAGCGTATGAACGTAGATTTTTTTATCCTGATCTTATCTTTAATCTGATTTAACATTATTTCGAGGTATTATCTGAAACGTAACATAATCTTTTTTTCAGTATTTAATCTGATTCATTTAGATTATTCTGCTTTCAGTTTTCAAAAACGGATTTATCTAAAGAAGAGCTGAATAAATGAATCTACTTCGTGTGTCTTTGATATCGAATAGAGCTTAATTTTGGGAATATTTTTTTGTTTGAATATGAATTTGTTTTGACAATTAATCGTTAATGAACAGTTTTCTTGTGTGGATACATTCTGTAAATATTTATTATCTACAGTTTTTGCTGCCCGGCAAACTTTTCTTTTTGGAAAAATATATGGTGTTACGGCGAGTGGAGTAATTGAGTAATGGAAGTAAATTCGAAAATTTTCATTGCGATTTTCTTTTTAAGTGTGTTCAAAAATTTGCTACATCGAGATTCCAGGGTTTCGGAATATCCCAAGTTTAATACAACATTTTCAACTGATATGAGTATCATTGTCATCGGGCACCGGGAATTTAAGTCATGTATCTTCCGAATGGGTTTGTAGGTGTGTTCGTGTTAGCTCAGTGGTAGAGCGTAGGATTCCTACTCACCAAGTCTTGAGTTCGAATCCAAGAGAGACCTTTTCTTTTTCTTTATTAGTAGAATTTCACACAAATATTATGCAACGAGTGGTTGCTACGAGAAACATTTTAGAAAAGTTTAGGTAGCCCTAAAAAGGACTATTTTGGGAATTTGGGTGGGGGGACACCAATCCTGTGTCCAAGACCCATCTGCATTTATTACACGTTCCATTTCTCTTGGTATGGAATCTTTTAGATGGCTGGCAAATCTATCTCCTTCCCCTACCGTCAGCCATGCCTCGGAAGCAAGGTCCCACGGGTCATCCCAAGTTCTTGGTGGATGTGCCTCAGGCGAACTGAACCTTAGAGTACGCTTCACCTGTGTACACATATTTTCCATAGGATTGAGATCTGCTCCACAAGGTGGCCGGTCAATTAAATCAATCTCAGACTGTCCTGCGAACAATTCCTGAACCACACGGGAAGTATGTATTGGAGACTGGTTTTGCTGGAACTGAATAACACCATGAGACTGAAGTACTCGTACTGATGGCATCATGATGTTACTCAGGATGTGTAAGTACTGAGCACTGTCCAGGTGCCCTTCAATTCTGTGTAGGTGTCCTGCACCGTGACTGGAAATCTAACCCCAACATGAAACAGATACACGACCAAGCAAGCAGCCACATATCCAGGATCATATCGAGTGCCCCTCGGATGATACACAAAACGGCGCCCCTTATTTGATGTTTTGAATATTGATTCATCTGAGAAAGCTACGTTTTCCCAGTTGCGATCCACATTCGCATGTGCAAATGCGAGACTGTAAATTTTGTGTTCGTCTGAGAGTTTTTCCTTCACGGCAGCAACACGGCCACGTAATCCAACCTGACGAAGCCTTCGGAGCGCTGTCTGCGTACTACCAGGAAAGTGGGAAGCTTCCCTTAGCTGTCTAGACGTCCCTAGTGGGTCAAACCGGGTTTCATTTACTAATCTCGCATCTTCAGCCTCGGTAGACAGATGAGGACGACCAGGAGATCGTAAATTGCCAGTCTGACCTGTAGTACGATATTGCCGAATCCATTGCCTGGCTGTAGCGGCCGTAATATCCATTCGTCTCCCAGCTGCAGTTGCAGTATAGGCCTCCAACTCCCATAAAGTAATTACAGCTGAGTCTGTCCATGATGAGCATTGCTATGAGCTGTGAGCAGCGAAGAAACAAGTAACAGCAGGTAACTGGCATGTGATTGGTTACTTGCAGGGTACGTCCCTTGTGGGGAATGACTTGGTTAACTTTCGCGCAAGGAATCTTAAAATGACGCAAGGAATATAATAAGAATAATAATAGTTTTCATAAATGAATTTTCATAAATAAGAAAAGCTGTTTTTATATACAAAGTTAATTGTTATACTACCTTTACACGTGTAAAATATACATTCTGGATTAAAACCTAGAAAAAGCATTAACATGCTTGCTCTGTTACGAAAACAACAGGCGGAAATAAATCCAATTTAATCTTAACTAAAATCACTAACGTATAAAAGGGTCCACTTAACGTGACTCAATCTGCTGTATTTTAATAAGACAAATCTTGGCAACATTTCTCTAGTTGTGATAGTAGCTCGTGGTTAAAACCTTTTCTTTCTAAACCAATTCTACACGAACGTGGGTTCAGGCCCTGGTCAGGTCAAGTATTTTTCCTACTAGTTAATAAAACAATAATAACTTGTCTTTATCAGATGACAAAAGTATAGAATTTGAAAACGAGGGGGAGAGAGGGAGAAAAGTATTTCAAACCCATGGAAAGAACTTATGTCTTCTTTAATGAGGAACAGTTATCTTAGTGACTCATCGTTCGTGTGGATCATGAGCTTTGGGGATATTGAATTTGTATGAACTTTGGGAATAGTGCATTTGCTGTATGGCACCCCGACTTTGGATATAACAACATTTACTTAATTTGTGTTTAACGTTCACATATAATATACTGACGTTCTGTCAACACCCACCACTTCTCTGATGTTATATTTTAAACATAATAATTACTTATATTCTGAAATGGATACATATAAAACTGATTATTATTATTGTATCTAATTATTCACGCTTCGAGGAATATATCATTACATAAAAATAAATTTTCCAGAAGGGGATTCAAACCCACAACTTCACGATTAGAAGCCACGCGCTCTACCACTGAGCTAACATGAACAGATCTATCTAATTTCTGATAGAACTCCTTCTGAAGAAACATGACTGAATTTTCGGTGTTCAAGACAATGACATTGATATACGTTGCAAATGCTGTTGTTTTTCTCTCCTTTCTCTTGTTTGTTATACTATGAATGCGAGAACTAAATTTGCTCTCTTCAATTTCATTGCAAATGTGCTTTTACGATAGAAGCGCAAATGACAAAATGACCACGTTCTCAGATGTATGGATGGTTCCGAAATACTGTATCATTGCTTATTTTAATGAATGTTAATTTTTTCTACACTCAATAACATTTGAACATGTCTTACTGCACTTAAAGAAAAAAAATCTGAATTTTTTTTCCCAATTGAGGAGGTTCATCCTTTCTTCAAGGGCTCAAACCTGGCACCTTTGGTTTACTGTTTCCGAAGATACCCGAAGTTGGACTTAGATAATTTTCAGCTGAAAATTGCAGTAATCAATGCGGTCATCCTTTTTGGAATAGGGTGTACATGGTTGCAACTTGTGCATTTGAAACTAGTCATATAATATTCGGTCACTAATACATAATTATATTGGAGTGACAATAAGAAAACACATAATCAACAGCACCTTCTTGTCTCGTCTAAGCCCACCCGCCCCATCAACAACCAACTATGTTTATCCTTTGCCGTGACGCGTTGTTATCAGTTACTACGCAATAAACATTATGTTGCTATAGAAAAGAAGGAACACATGTTCTTACTCTCCCCTATTAAGCGTGTATGGCTGTAAAAACAACGAAACTCTTTCCCCCAGTTTAATTTGCTTTGAGAAAAAGCACCATCCGGGCATCGCAGTTTCAGATGGATCATTATAACGAAGTCCGAATACTGGGTCTTTGAACGTGTGACCGAAATTACAAGAGTTTATTGGATCGGATATCCGAAACCCTGAAGATCCGGATTTCGAATACGAGTTTCGCATCTTCGGATCGGGATCCAAGTTTCGAAAATCCGAAACTCGGATCCTTTTGAATTCGGATCTGGGCATCTCTACTGTCCCCCATGCATCCCTTTTTATAATGCAACACTTCTATTGCATTACTAATAGCCCAGTCATTTTAGACAAAATTTTGGTCAAACTGTGCGAAAAATAAGCCAAAGCTGAAAATTGGCATATTTGATCTATTTGATGTACTGAGCAACGTAAAAAAATTCCCGTACTCTCCCATGGGCGCTTCATGGAATTCCAGGTGGCTGAATTGCTGGATCGCTGGAGAAATGCAAGGAATAGTTGGAATCGCTCTAATTCCAAAAGAATAGGGCTACGTAGTTCAAATAGGGCTCAAATGAAAGAGAAAGGAAAGGGTTTTATTTTGAGATATTCATTATTTTAATTCTCCATCATGTGCTATCACACAAAGGAATAAAACTTTTAAAACCAACTAAAATAATCCTTAAATAATCTGTTTGGTATTCTTCTTTGTGCTTTGGAATGCTGGTTATCGCAGATATTGCAGAAACTTGATTCAAATAGTTAGAAGCAAACTTTTATCTTTCCAATGACGTATGTATTGTATATGTAGAACCACTAGTGGCGGAGATATGAGCGTTTAAGCGACGCACTGCACCTGCACTGAACTTTGTTCAGTGCTCACGTCATATTCATTGTTTCTTTTTGCAGGTGACACACAACGGCGCGCCCCTTATTAAAAGAAATCAAGCTGAAATTGTTCAGGCTATCTTAAGTGGACGTAGACCTGGTTCAGTTCTACCTCGAATTTTGCTTGGTGTAGGTGTCTTGGCTCACAGATACTTTCCTTCTAAACAGCTCGTAGACGTTCTTCACAACTTAGGATTCTCTGTTTCATACCATGAAGTTCAAAGATACGAAATTTCCACGATACAAGAAAACTCATGGTTAACATTGTTCAAGAAATTTTCAATAATGCAGATTTCAACATTCGAACAATCAACGGTTTTGGCACGTTCCAAAGCTTGGGAGGCGTACTGTCGACCACTCCTCCCGAGGAAATAGCGAAAACACCACTACAACGTATTTTTAAGATCCCTTTAGCCGAAGAGATTGCTGTAAAACGAAAAGTAGGTATTAAATGGTACCGTAATTCTCAACGTTCAGGTCTCACCGACATCGTTATAAAGAATCTGGGACAACATTCTGTCAAGAGCCTTTCAAGAGCTGTTTCCTTGAACCTCTTAGGGGCTGCCGGAAAGTGGAAATCACCTCTCTGCTCTCCGCCATGGAATGTATACATGAAGATCTCATTAGATAACAAACGTTCATGTGAAAGATCACAAGTTGACTCCCTACCCTTCATCAATCTGTAGCCTGGAAATCTTAGTGCAATGCTATGCAATTCGCTCTCGATATTTGTCACAAGAACCAACAACACGAGCTTTAAGAGCACACTTTCTTACTCAGGAGGCCTTACTCCAGCTCCTGTTTTCTCATCTAAAGGATCTATGCCCAGCCGATATGCAAGAGATACAAACTTTGCATGCAGAATTCATGAAAAATAAAGTTTCTTCTGATGACGTCTTGAAGTCCAACGCTGTCGCGACACTTTCATCTATCTTGGAAATCGCATGCAACGACCTATCATCTAACAGTCATCTAACGACCTATCATCTAACTTCAGCACTTTGGATCAGTATGTTAGGCAGGTGAATTTGATTTGTTAGTTTATTAGAGTAGAAAGGACCGAAGATTGGGAACTGCACCTTTACAGCGTAAAAAGGACGTTGCCTCATTTACATGCTGCAGGTCACCTAAGTTATGCTAAAAGTACGTATTTGTACGTTCAGGAAATGCAAAATTTGAAGTCCAAAATCCCTGCAGAAGAATATGGGAAGTTCGCCGTTCAAGGATATTTCACGATAAGAAGAAGTGAAAAATTCTGGAATGGTATATGGAGTGATATGGTTGTGGAACAACAGCTAATGCGAGCAATTAAAGTCTCTTGAGGACTTACGAGAGGACGAGGTATAACGGACAGTACCCCGGTCAAATGGGTGCTTTCCCTACCTATAACTTTGCGGATGTGTGAAGTCTTCGAAAACTTTTGTGGAATCTCTTCACCATCGTCCGAACAACACGTCGATTTCCGAGAATCCCAGCAACAACGTGACTACAAGGACCTCGAGAAATGTGTTATATGGTTCAATGATCATAGTCCATTTCACGTAAACACTAACGATTTAATCTCTGTTGCGACTGGAGTTGTTGCTGATGCTTCGGTAAACTGCGATTCCGCGGAAACTTTGGGGAAAGCCTGTGTAGAGAAAATGATTGGGAAGGATTTTGGAAACTTAAAATTGAAGAGTTCTGACCGAGTAAAACCTATTTCGCACACAGATACATGTATTAAGGTGCATGAAAATGTGGTCTCATTAGGTACGAATCGATTGTTTATGCGGATATCATGTGTGACGAAAACAGATGAAGATCTAAACAAGTATCTAAAGTACTAACTAGCCCCATATCCACCGGCGTTATTCCGAAACACGGAATTTTAGAAAATCAGACAAGTCTTCAATCTGTGATCTCTTCACGTCGAGCACCTATAGTGACGACGATATCAAAGAAATGTTGTCCCATAACTATAAAATTATAGTGGATGGAGGTATGCTGCTTCGGAAAGTTGTTGGGCGAAGTCCAGCTACATACGAACAAATGTTTGAATCCTATGTGAGTTATGTGATCACTCACTATACCAAATTATCAATTGAATTGTAGTTTTCGACGGTTATGTTATGGTGGGGCTACTACGAAATAGAAAGAACAAATCCGAAGGGCAAGAAAACGTAGCTGTGCAAGTATTTTAGTTGAAGGTGACACGTAGTCAAGGGATCCAGCTAAGAAAACAATTGAAAATTCGTCTTGAGAAGGAAAGGATCCACGTGAAGGAAGCCAAGGGAGATGCTGATGCCCTAATAGTTGCTACTGCTTCGGAAAAAGTAGAATGTAATCGCAAAGTGACAGTGGTATCTTCAGATACTTACATTCTGGTAATGCTTGTGGACAGGATCTCTAATGGAGCAACCATCAATCTCCTTATGCCCAGCGATGGATCACATGCAGCTCGATTATACGCTATTACAGATATTCAAAACAAGATTGGTGATATGAAAAACTATATACTGTTTGTGCACGCTATGAGGGGAAGTGATACGACTTCTGCTATTTATAGGAAATGGAAAGAAGTGCTTGAGGTGTACTAATAAAACGCACAACTAAAGAAAACTGTGAATATATTTAATACGACTGACACAGATTGCGACACAGTATCAGAAGTGGGAAAGAAGTTTCTCATTGAACTTTATAACGGCTGTGGTTTCACATCATTAGACGCTTTGAGGGTTTATAAGTATAGCGCATGTGTATCTAAAACCGCAATAACCACCTCAATTAATTTAGCAAGTCTGCCTCCAAAGTCAGCTGCAGCATGTCAACATTCACTCCAAGTTTACCACCAAATCCAGCAGTTGCTAAGAAATGATCTGGATATTTCACAATGGGGATGCATGTTTTTAAATGGCAAATATACTTCTCAGCCCACCATACTACCACCTGCACCCGACGAGCTACTACACATCATATCCTGCAACTGCAAGGTAACCTGCAACGAAAGAAGTACCTGCAAATTTAGAAGGACTGGGATCCAGTGCTCCAAAATGTGTGGACGATGTCATGAAATGTGTCAAAATAAATTAGTTGACTATGGAGATGAAGCAGAAGAGATCGAACTTCGCCTTTAATGAAACAAGGTAAGAATATATTTATCTTTAAATATTTCTTTTTTACTTTGTACATCACTGCCGCCATGCTTCCTAAGCACCCGTTGTATTGCGTTGAAGTAACTCAATACCTAATGATGAATATAATTACCTAATGATAATTGTAAATATATTTGCTTCTACAGGTAAAAAATAAAGGAACGAGAAAGTGACGGAGAACATGACGCAACCTACCGGCAGATACAATCAGGCGCACAATGGTCACGCGAATTACGGGAAAGCGCGACGTGCTTTGTTTAAACGTTCATATCTCCGCAACTAGTGGTCCTACATATACAATATATACGTCATTAGAAAGATACAAGTTTGCTTCAAAAGATTTATATCTAATTTTTGGAATATCTGCGATACCCAGTTTTCCAGAGCACAAAGAAGAATAACAAAGAGATTATTTATGGATTATTTTAGTTGATTTTAAAGGTTTCACTCCTTTGTGTGAGAGCATATGATGTAGAATTAAAATAATGAACATCTCAAAATAAAACCTTTTCCTTTCTCTTTTATTTGAGCCCTATTTGAACTCCGTAGGCCTATTCGTTTGGAATTAAGAACGATTCCAGCGATTTCTTGCATTTCTCCAGCGCTCCAGCAATTCAGCCGCCTGGAATTCCATGAAGCGCCCATGGGAGAGTAGGGACCTTTTGATATGTTATTCAGGACATCAAATAGAACAAATATGAAAATTTTTAGCTTTGGCTTATTTTTCGCAAGGTTCAAACCTAAAATGACTGGGCTATAAGGAGTCTCTCCACTGATATACGATACTTAAAGAATTAGGGTGCTACATTTACTAAAGAGCTTCTTGAAAAGATAAAAAGAATTAATAATGCTTATGGTACTTTCTTCCGTGCGAAAATATTCTTTAACACCTTCCCCTTACTATCTGATGAAACTTTGAAGTAAAAACTACTTGTGCTAGGAAGGTGGTGGAGATGTTGTTGGAAATGTCTTGGCGAGACTAGTTCAAATACATAAACATAATCCAGATCCAACTTCCGGGAAGACAATTGAAGCGTATGCGCGAACAAACGTCTAAGTGATATTTTCAAATAAAATAAAATCACGAGTACATTTTTATATATAACAGGAAAAATATAAGACATAAAATATTCATACTTTGCATGACATGTTAGAGTAAAGCCCGCTTTTGTGCAAACTATGAATATTTTATGCCTTATATTTTTCCTGTTGTATATAAAAAATACTCGTGATCCTTTTTACTTGGAAGTGTCACTTAGACGTTTGTTCGCGCATACGCTTCAATTTTCAACTCAGAAACTACTAACCCTAGGAACGAGGTTGAGGTGTTATTGGAAAGGTCTATTCGCAATTTTTCCAACGGAACATTGATCTTCCAAAAAGAATACTCGTTTTTAAAGCCTGGTGGTAGCATATATGCAAAGTTCCCCTAATGGGTTCCGCCTCAGTTCTTGAAATTCAAATAAACGTCGTATTTTCATTAGGAACAGGCCGGGACTACGTAGACGTGACTAATGATGTAAGAAACAGTTAAAATTGACCGGCGAAAGGACAGGAAAAATCAATTTTTTAAATAATTTTGTGCTACTTTGGAAAATAATGTTCTTGTTTTTTTTCTCTCTTTATACTATTCCGGGCCCTAAATTATATAAAGATTAATGAAATACTTAGAATGTTCTTTCTTGTTACAAATATTCATTTAAGTAATTGTCAAGGTATTTTAAATCATTGGTAATTTCTTTCTTTTTTTAATTACAGTACTGATAGACAACGAATCCCCCATGGCGCAAACAAGTACGCAGAAAAGAATCTACGCATACTGATGATCTAACATCACGCAAACAACAGCAAGAATGGTAAATCCTTTAATTCTTTTTTTTTTGGGGGGGGGGAACTGAAGAAGAGTTGCTGGGTGCAGACAAACACTGCATATAGAAGAGCTGATTATGCAGAAAGAATTACTTGAGATTTCTTTTTAAATACATGAGATGGAGTTGTATACCAATGAAGTTGCATTGCCAAACTGAGACGAGAATAAGAGAGGGAGCGGAAAAGAAGCCTACAGCTTGGAAGCGAGATACTTCGAGATGTTGAAAGCTTATTGTTTGCGTAACATTGAATGCCTGAAGACGTGCTGAAGAGAGTGTCTTGAGTTCTTCGCTTGATAGAGGATCCTGAGGTATATACAGAGATTTTGTTCTAGTGAATGTAATTTTTGTGAAGTGTGTTTTTTAAAGAAAATATATAAAAAAAAGATAAATGAAATACAGACCTTATAGAAATGTGGAAGTGAATAGGATCTGAGAAAAATAAGAAATCCCGTTTAATGTACTTTTATATTTGTAAATATGGAACAAGGAAAATAAACTGGCGAGATCTCGTGTTGCGACTATACTGAAAATGGGACGCAACCGTGGTTACCTACATACTAAAGTGGATTACGAACCACAATGAAGTTGAATGTTTTTATTTACGGTCTTTAGGCATTGAAGGTTGAGAGCGTGATAGGAGAGGTGAAAGTGTCGACCAGGACCTATGTTGAAAGTACCATCCTGGCGTGATTTAGGGTAAACCTTAGTCAGGATGGTAGGCCACCGGTATTGAACAAACGACCTCCCAAATGCTACGTTAACTGTGACCGCCGGTATTGAATCCACGACAGCCCAAATGCTACGTTAACTGTAAACCATAAAACGTGCATGGTGATAAATAATTGTGAAATTACATTGAGTTGCGAGAAACTTCAGAATGAACTTTTCGATCAGTGTAATAAAAAGTGTTGGTTACAAATCGTTTATCGGGGAAATGAATGCGAATGTGTTTAAAGCATATGATAATACGACTTTATTTGGCCTGTGGCTGTGAAAAGGCACTTCTATGCCACTTTTTCGGACTTAAACCGGGGACCTTGTAACCAATGGTGTAGTGCTTGAGTCTGGATGGCCAGTGGGTTGGGACAACTTTATGGGACCAAAATGTGTAGGGGACACCAAGTGCCATGTGACAGGGTTATAACAAGTGGAAATATAAACTTGTGTAACGAGATGAACACGCATGCCTTAAATTAAAAATAATAAGCAAATGTTGTACGAAACCCTGCCAGGCGCCCGTAGGACGCATACATAGCTATTGTTGTATTGTTAAAAGCAAAAAGCAATGAACAGTACGATACATGGCCATATGAACCCAACAGGTCGCAATTGATCCTCAGGGCCCAATGTTTTAAAATGATGACAAGAAAACTCTAAATGGTAGGACATACAACAATGTAACAAGTCAGTACTGGTGGGGAACACTTTGAGGTCCCAAGTGGGTGCCAGGGGACCTGCAAATATCTAAAATTGATCATTGGGAGCAAAAATGCTCACAAATTGTACAACATACAACAGAGTAACAAGCCAGTACTGTTGGGAAACACCCTAAGGTCCCAAGCAGGTCCTTGAAACATGAAAAATGGATGTTGTGAATCCTTGGGACCAAAAATGGTCGCAAATTGTAGAACATACAGTACTGTTGGGAAACATGGAAAATGGATCCTTTGAATCGTTGTGACTAAAGGACCCAGAAACGGTCGCAAATTGTAGAGCATACATCAGAATAATAAGCCAGTACTGTTGCATTGCTTCGAGGCCCCTATGGGGCCCTGAAAGATAGAAAATGAAACTTTTGATTGCTTGGGACTAGAAAAACAAACGGGAATACAAACAAAATAATAAAATAATATTAAACTGCACCCCCAGGGCCCTGAAAAATGGCATAAAGTAACTAAGATTTGAAAATTGTACTAATAATGTCAACTCATAGTCGATTGTAAGACAATGTCAAAAAAACAATAGTTGAAGACTCTACCTCACACCATCTCCCCCTAAAATAGTGTCCAAAGGCTCAAATTAACTATGATTTGAAAAGTGTAATAGTCATTTTAACTCATAGTCCATTGCTAGATAATATCAAAAAACAATAGTTGAGGACTCTACCGCACGCCCCCTGCCCTAAAATGGCGAAGAAAATTGACGGAAATTAACTAAGATTTGAAAAGTGTAATAGTCATTTCAACTCATAGTCGATTGTTAGATAGTGTGAAAAAACAATAGTTGAGGACTTTACCTTACGTCCCCTCGCCTAAAATGGCGTCCAAAGGCTTAAATTAACTATGATTTGAAAAGTGTAATAGTTATTTTAACTCATAGTCGATTGTAAGATAATGTGAAAAAACAATAGTTGATCATTCTACCTCACGCCCCCTCCCCTAAAATGAACTCATACTCGACGAGTCATTTCCTTGTATGCAACTTGTATCAGTAAGATACATATATATATTTGTATGATCTCGAAAGTATGGTCAGCGGTACACTGGAAGAATAGGAAGTACATCTCAACGTGGAGTTTAAATTACATTTTTGCTTACAAATTAAAACAGGATATGTCTTGAAAAATGAAGTTCAGTTGAACGACCATTAGAGACAGGTTCTGGTCACTAGAGTAAATTTTTATTTTGTATTTTAGCAGACTGTTTGATATTTTTCGAACACGTTGAGTAATGATATGGAATTAAAATTCTTATGCATTTATGCATGGCGTTTTGAACAAAACCACAAAATAATATGCAAGATTGGATTTGTCACTAGGCTACAACAGCGTTGTATCTTATAGTCACCTATGGCGCATCAGTACTGACATTGAATATTGCCTCTACAATAGTAAATGAAGTACAGAGTTTTTAGAAATATTGATTACTACGAAAGTAAGAACATTTTATTTTATCAATATGAAACAAGTCTGTGAATGTCTTCCACAAAAATCACAAGCAGCAACATCTTTGCTTGTAATATAGGTTAGTCATAATGAGGAATAACGTCATTTATTCCCAAGTATTACGATTGATTGAACAAGAAATTATTTGCTGTGCATAATCAAGAATATATACAGAGTAGAACATTCCAACTGTTACAGGAAAATATTGTTATTACACATAAGGTATTGATGAATATTCTTTTTTTCTTTTATGAGAGCTAGACACAACTGATACAAAAAATGACGTCATACACATTATTGTAATTACATACAACTGAAATAAATTATTCAACAACTCAAGCCATATATAAAAAAGAATGAAACCTTTGTTGTTGTTTTTTTCAAGATAAAGTTTGATCGTCCAAAAGACTTGTCTGCTACATTGCAACAAAGAACAAAAGTGTAGTCATATAAACCAGGGTTAGTGTAACCAATATATATTTTTAGGTTAGTGTAAGGCAGGGTTAATGTAACAAATATATATTTTTAGGCACATAAAATACAGAATGCAAAAGAATGACCGAACTCCATCTAAGAGATCCAAAACTAATACTTAGCCATTTATTGCCCACCTAAATGTACTTTTAAACTATATACAGCAAAAGATGACGATTATTTATTTATTTGAAGTCAACTTTACTCTACCATGTAATGTATACTACCCATAATACACTTACGTCGTGTTGGATTGCATAACAAGTAGACGAAAAGAGCTATAATATTAACGCTGTTGTTTATTGCCTTAAAACAAAGCTTTCATATTACATAAAGTGGAATAAGCTTTAGGTTTGATCTCCTTGGGAAATTCATTAAATCGGGATGAGGAGTGATTTTTTGGGGCTTAAACTGCTTCATATAGACCATCAATAGGGACAAAGGCGAATTACAACTGTACTTACAACATGAAGGGGGGCATGCTTTTAGGGGATATTTTTTTAGGATTTGACCATGAATAATATGTAGAGTTAACCAGAGAAATTAATTTGTTTGGACGGTGGACCAGTTGTTTAGGAAAAACTATAGAGGACTTTTACTGAATCCATCCATAACATTTTTTTCAAACTATAAGAAGGTGGTAGCAGACTGAAAGAAAGATGCACAGCATCCATGGACTTAAAATAACAAAGATTGTCACTTGTTGTAATGCTTTGGTATAGAAATAAAACAAACCACTTGGGTGAATGTCTTGAATAGAACAATATTGCAAGTGCTAAAATTCCGCGTACAACACTTGCGAATTGTAAAATAAGAAAACAATGTCCTAACATGGAAGCTGAATTTCGAACTTGTACAATATTCAACATGAGATTGAATAAAAATTACAACGTTTTTTAGTTAAAAACTGCGTTCTTCGGTTTATTTGATAGAAAAAAGTTCTCGATGATTTTATGAACGTTTCATTTCCAGTTTATAATTTATAACTTGTAACTGGAAAAAGTATTTTGTTATTACATAAAATCAAGCATAAAACAAATAATTTGGTCAAAGTGCTAAAACTCAAAAAAAGGATCCAA
The DNA here is from genome assembly GCA_022664845.1 of Lepisma saccharinum. Taxonomy (NCBI): domain Eukaryota; kingdom Metazoa; phylum Arthropoda; class Insecta; order Zygentoma; family Lepismatidae; genus Lepisma; species Lepisma saccharinum. Next base: position 47,787 of record JAGDQP010011460.1, read on the forward strand.
AGATTGAGTTTTTATATTTTTTGTTGGGTGAACTAGAACAGATTTTAAAATAGATGTAACAGAAACTAACACTTGCCTTCCTTCGCTTGACCCTATTATACCTAGAGCCCTGATGTAACTTTTGCAGTTTTTTACCTTTTATACAACCCGAAAGACAATTATGTACTAATTATTTGATATAAGAAAGGATACTTTATGTTCATAAGTCTTACATATGTCATCGAAAATCCAAAAGACGAGTTCATGAGAAGTATTGATAAATATTATTTGTATAGACCACTCTATTAACACCAGACTTTGAGTCGTTTCCTTTTTAGTTTATTACATCGATGCCCTAACAGGAATTTGAATATAAAATCATTAAGATAGTGAGTAGACATATTTTTTAAGGGAAAGTAGCTATTTATTTACGTCAAGTGCAACGGAACGAGTTGATAATATTTTAGTTTACTTGCTACGAGACACAATCTTAAATCACAAGTATGAACTATTTTTTTTAAAATCATAGGAAAATGAATTATCTTATTGAATGTATTGGCCTGACTTTATTGAAACCGGTATTAGACAATTGAAAATTATTACTTGAAGTGGAGTAGGATGGCAGAAGGATAGAACATTCATATAAGCCTTTATATATTACAAATTTGACAGAAACTTGAACCTCTAGTAGCAGTCTCTACGAATCGAAAAAATGTGCTATTTTAGTCTAAAGATTGAATCATACTTGACTAAAAACTCATGCTTTCGACAAGAATTGGGGGTTTGGGGGTTTCCACTATTTTTGTGATCTACTCGTCATGGTACACCTTCATACCAAATTTCGTTTGTCTAGCCTTACTTGTTTATAAAATGTGTTTCCGGGCGGCCATTTTGGATTGAACTTTTTAAATGTTTTATTATATTGTCTTGACCTACTTGTGAAGGTAAAGTTTCATATAAAATTTATATTACCTAGCTCAAACGGTGTTGAAAATTAATATTTGGGCGGCCATTTTGAATCCAAGATGGCGACTTTCCCAAAATTTTGTATTATTTTCCTAAACTACTAGTTATGATACACCTTCATACAAAATTTCGTATCTCTATCTCAAACGGTGTGGAAAATGGATTTTTAAGGCCGCCATTTTGGATCCAACATGGCGTCTTTGGGTACATTGTGTTATATTTTCGTAACCTACAATTGATAATGTACCACCATTCCAAATTTCATTTCATTAGCCGCAGTCGTTTAGGCTGTGTATTCTGTACAACAATAAGCTTGGCAGCCATTTTGGATCGAAGATGGCGACTTTTACAATATGTGAAAATATTTTCTTATCCTACAAGCGATAACGTATCTTCTTACCAATTTTCAATTCAATAGCCCAAGTCGTTTAGGTTCACTATTCTTTACAACATTGGGTTTGGCGGCCATTTTGAATCCAAGATGACGACTTTTTCAAAATGTCGGATTTTTTCCTTTACCTAATCATGGTCCTACACCTTCATACCAAATCTGGTGTTTCTAGCTCCAATAGTTTGGCCTGTGAATTTTGATGATCAGTGAGTCAGTGACCATAGGGCTATACAGTATGTAGACAGCGAGAGGGAAGAACTTAAAATATGGACGTAACAGTGTACCCGTCAATTGATCATAGAAAGTGACCTTAAGTTGATGGATTATAAAAAGGAGTTCCCTTATCCATAAGAGATTAGAAGTCATCGGTTCTATTGTGTAGGTATTAAGAGAAAAAAAATCCATGACAAGTTAGACAAACCGAGTACCGAGTACGCTTGAAGGAATTTAAACAAGTCTTATTTGTGGAGACTGGAGTGAAAAAACGCTTTTACAGAACGACAAAGCAACGGTGAAGGAGTTTACTACTTTTTATCAACCATTTTCTTTCTTTATAGTTGATATATGGAGACTGGAGTTAAAGAAATGCATTTTAGAGGACGACGAAGCAACAGTGGAGGCAACGATTTGACGACTTGCTACTAGCCATTTTGTATTTTTATATTTACATATTTTAGCATTTCAAATTGTCTTTTATTATACTGAGGTTGCTCTTTTCGCACGTTAGTACATTATATTTCACTATAAATTTGAAATCTAAAATTACTTTAGTGCATTGTAGTGTGCAGGTGACTAGTTTTGAAGGTTCGGATCCATTTTTTAAAATATGTCCCTGTTGAAATGGAATTGTTTTCGACAGGTACATCTTTAACTTTTATGATAAAATGTAGATGAACACACTCATACAAGATTGAGTCCATTAGCTCTAGCAGATGATAGAAGTTTGGGAGACATGTCGTTATTTTGACAGGTTTTGGAATGAAACATGTATTCTGATCAAATGAAGTTTAGATGTTACTTTGACACTTGTTAATAATTTTAAGGTTACACGTAACCTGCATATATTTCAGAGAAAAAAGCCACACACTATTATATTGGGGGAATCGAGCAGGCCACAGAACATATTTATAATATGTATAGTTTACCAGGAACCACTTTTACAAAATGCTATTTATTGAGTTGCATGGAGTATGCGTTATTATACACCCTTGTGTGGAGAAGTTTGTTGAAATATTTTGTAAGGATTTACACAAATGTTGATATGTGTCGGTATTGGCAGTAATCTTAGGACAGCACCTAGGTTCGCAAGTTTTGTATTTTAAGTATCTCACAATTAAACGTATTGATGGTTGAGAGTACTTGTTATTGTTTTTTATCATACTTGGAAGAGGTAAGGTATATGAGAGAACTACCATAAAAGTGCTTTCATCCATTAAGACTGGTGCAGTGCACGAAAGTTTGATTCAAAAGCACAAGTACTCATAATGTGATTCAAGTCTTAAAACACGCGTTTACTTTTAAACGCTTAAAATATAAACAAATTCAGATTAAATGGGTTCGGAAAACAGGAAGGGGGCGGTAAAACAAAACTATTACTTTACAAGACTTTTGTTAATAACTGGGAGGAGAGTCCTTAATTTATTATTTTTTTGTTAAGGTTTAAGGGAATTAAGCAAAATAGGCGCTTAATGTGTGATTTATACATTTACACAGACCAACTACTTGGCGAACAAATATGGATGGCTTGCTTATTTACCTGCATAAGGAACCAGCATGCTAACTTAAATGTTTACACCCCACCATTTGTATCACATAATGGTAGAAAGTAAAAACAGTATCGGAGTACCTCATTGCCCGGAGGACGAAATGAAGCTGGCAACGCCAGTGGCCAATTTTGTACGAACTTAGGGGGTCAAAATGCTTAGGTTTAGACCATAAACTGTCACAATACAGATAACACAGCTCGATTGGACCTAAATATGACGATTTGGAACTGTCGGTTACATACATGCACGAGCAGATGGAAAATGGACGACGAATGTACTATATTGGATTACCAGAGGAAACAAGCAACGGAGACAACGTCCAAATGAAAGATAGGTTGATGGAATTAAGCGTTTTTTGAGGAGCTGCATGGATAAGGATAGTAGCAGAGTGAAATATGTGGAAAGAAAAAAGGGGAAGGCCTTCGTCCAATATTGGGTAGAAAACGTCTGAATATGATGATGATGATAACACATTAATGGTCATGGGGTAGAATGTACTATGAGCTAGAGGATAAGTTTCTCATTTCCAACATTTTAAAGTCAATCATCTTGAATCTTGTTCGATTTTTAAATGAGAATCAATGTGAAGTAGAATTTTACCAGAAATACACTGTTGAAGTCGAGTTTGCCATTAGTTTTGACATTAATATGTGTAGATAAAACGGTGAGAGTCAACTTTTGGGCCACTCGAAGCGGAGCGACGCGATTGCTACTTCCCTTTCAGTGAGTTTACAGCTCTGTGCGATGTTTTTCTTTCTTGCTGTAATGGTATTCTCCTCTCTCTTTCCCTTCTCTTTTGAATCAGCGCAAGAAATTATAATTTAATGCATCCTATTGAATATTGAATTAATGATGATTTCACGGCCTCAAAAACTAAAGTTTGGATAGTTCTTTTATCGATCACTGAGGTTTTAAGTCATTAGTTGTTCCAGCCCCCAAACATCATATCCACATGATAATCAACCATTTACTGTTTGATACGAATATTAAACATTTCCCCTTTACTAGAATTTTCTTTTGTACCAAGTTCAATGCCAATATTCATACTAGTCTTGTAATTGTTCACTATGCTAGTATCACCACTAATCTTCTTTATAGCAGGGTCATCACTTTCCACTTTCATAGGAGCAACCTTACTAGAGGAAGTATTTAAGTGAAAAAAAATTGACTGCATTTTCAGGAATCACTTTATCAGGTTTAGCGAATAATTCACGATAATAATAACTCCAAGTCAGTTCTTTACTTTCATTTGATTCGAAAAAAGCCAGTGTCCATACGTTACATTTTTTTCAAAAAAGCTCTGACGTCACAGTAAAAGTTTTAACCTGCGCAGAACAGATGCGCAATGGTTGCATTGAGTAAAAGTTACTATATGAAATGCTTTTTCTTGTACGAAGAACTTGCAGCTTGTCAGTTTTATATGTATTTGGATTTTATTTTAACAAAAGTTGCGGAGGCGAACTACTCAGTACCAGAAAGTGTGATTGTTTGATATTATAAATACGAAAGAATCTCTTTACACTTTTCAAAAATGTTGTAACACACAAAAGAACAAAACTGCGAAGTTACAAACTGCAAGTACAGCATTATAACGAAAGAAATAGTTACAACATAAAACGTTTTCCTATAAAAAATTTGTATTCAACAACGACACAGTTAGGTCATGTTAGGTCAATTTACTTACCTCTTATCTTATTGAAGAAACAGCTGAGTAAATAAAATCCATCCTTGCAGCATTGCAAGACAACACTAACTTGTTTCACATTACCACATTGTAATAGGAGAGCGGAAAAAAAAGAAAATTGTTGCAGGGCAACATTGCAAAAGTTTGGATCTCTTAGATGCAGTTCGGCCATTCTTTTGCATTCTGTATTTTTGTGCTATGCATCCTAAAAATATATATTGGCTACACTAATCCTGCTTTAGCTCTGCTTTATATGACTTCACTTTTGTTTTTTGTTGCAATGTAGCAAACAAGTCTTTTGACCAGCGTCTAACCGCAGGTCACTGGAATTAAAATGGCGGCTGACTA